>JAFEMH010005598.1:0-156954 GCA_022495995.1 Adenophora triphylla var. japonica | reverse complement strand
CAATCGTGGACATTTATCGAGTCAGATCATGCAGAGCTTCTTTATCGAAGCTCTCGGACATGATCTTGACTTTGAGCGTCGGCTTTGTCCCGTGGTCATCGAATGCTTTCGTTAAGACTCGATTACCCACTTGAGACTTTTAGGATCGTTTTCTTTCGGTCGAGGTGGGACATCTCGCTTGCCCTATAGGACCCCCTCGCCGGGCATCCGCCACAGGGAGGTCGAAATACGGGTGGAATACGAGGGGCTTATAGACGTAGTGACGGGGCCCGGCGATCCCGGAGATCCCGAGTAGTTTTGCGAAAAAGAAGAGCAATCTTTTTCCCGGCCGATTAGGTTAATAAAACATGTTTTAAGTAACGTGAACAAATAAGCAGCATGTTGCGCGAGGCCCCAAGCCCCGAAACACCTGCCCTCCTTGAATTCCCGGTTTCATAAAAGAACCTTCGTACCTTTTCCCCGTGGACTCCTCACGAAGGTTGGTTTCGGACAGAGGTGCATAGTTTGATTAGTTGGGAAGAGTTCAGCCGCGTACGTCCGGCTTCCGCCGTTTGTTCGGAGCCTCACGGGTTTCGGAATGTACAACGTCGGCCGATAATGATGGGGACAAGCGTCACTCCGCCTCCGGTGACCCCTCGGAGCCGAGAACAACGGTGGAATCGGTTAGCGTAAACGAGATGAGGTTACGACAAGGAAGCACGGTTGAATAGCCTTATGGAGGCTATTAAGAGCCACTGGTTGCCGCCGCCCTCAATCCCGATGGCACCTTAGTGGAAGAAGACGAGGATGCCAATCCCACTCTCGGTCGCCACGACTACTCCGAGGATGCCACCACCCACCTCCTATGGTGCCACTACCCGTAACCCATGCTCCTCGGTCTTCGGGTCGGCCCGGCTCCCAACCATGAACCATTTGGATCCATGCGGCAGGCGGCCTGGAAACCGGTTCACGGATCCTCGGTGGGGACAAAGCCGATACGGAATGTCTTCTCATGGTTGGGGTTATCTCGGAATGCCCCAACAAATTGGAATGCCACCTCGGTTCGAACAGATCAATCCGGACCTTCGCAGCAAGCCGCGACGCGGTTCGAATGCCGCGCGGCTTGGTTCCGGGCCACGATCGAGAGCCCCTCCTCGAGAATAGTACTAGTTATTTGCTCCTCACACAAATCCGTTCCTCACTCGAGACTTCTATAGGTTACCAAGCCTCCATCCCGTGTCATCAGAATCACCGGGACCGCAGTACCCCCGGGTTATACACCTCGCCTCGGCCCGGCCATGCAATTCGACCTGATCGGGGACGGCGGCACCGCCTAAGCCTACTTATGGGCCCCATTCGGAAATCCAAGTTATCCAGGCTACATCGGGGCTACCTCCACCTACTTTGCCGGTTGAAAATCAACGACGAGCCGCAAGGTTCTATCCCTTCGCCCCGAGGCTCCTACTCATGCTCCCAGGGCAATTTGGGCCGAGACGAGTTTTCACCTACGTCCACAGATCGGCCGTTCCCTCTCACCGATCCGCCGCGCGGTGGTAGCTCCTCTCTCTAACTCGGCCACTAGCTTGAATGCCGTAGCTCGCCCACAAGACCCTCATCGGCTGGTTCATGGAACAACACAAAGGAAATGAAAGCGCAGATCGCTTAGAATTGACCGCTAAATCTGCCTTCCGGCCTACGGACCGGACTCCATTGTTCCTCGCCCCACAAATTCGTGATGCCTAATCTGGATCTCTTTGATGGGACTGCATGCCCGAAAACCCATTTGGACACATATACCTTGGCGATGAAGGCCAAAGGATGCACCAATCGGCGGTTGGGCGACTATTTCGATCTATCTTTGAAGTCCCGGTGCCTTAAAGTGGTTCTTCCGTTTGAAACCCGAAGCCGTGGCTACATGGGACTAGATTATCAATGCCTTCACGAGAAAAATAAGGCCAACTTGGAATGGGAAACAAATAGGGTTGACCTACAAACAACGGTGCGGCGTCCGATGAGAATGTTGGGGACTTCTACAAGCGGTGGAATACGAAACTCGGTGAAATGGCAATCCCTCCTTCGAAGAGGAACAAGCTGGACATCTTCCAACATGCTCGAAACCACATCGAGAGCCTCCTCGGTCACTTCCCGTACTCGGACTTACGGGCCATGGTTAACTCTGCGGCTAAGTTTGAAAAGGCTTACAATCGGCCATTCTTGCACCCGCCATGCATATCGGGCTCCTCGCAAACACCGCCCTGCTCCTGCTAAAGGCAAAGAGATGATTAACTATGCGGGACAGAATGTAATAACACAACTCCTTTTGCTCCCGAGAGAAAACCAGTCGAGCCCGGACCACGGGTCATGAACCTCGAAAACTTTGGAATGCCTCGAATGACATCTTTAGGGGGCTGGTGAAAGAAGGCTTCTTTGCGGCCTTTGGAGAATTTCCAACCCAGGAATCCGAATGCTCCGTGGATACTACAAAGTATTGCGCTTTTCATCAAGCCCATGGACATTCAATGAGATAAGCGCTTTACTGAAAAAGGCAATCCAGGGGCGATAGAGCAAGGAAAGTTGGAAGGCCCCGAAGGGCCTAATACGATCAAAAATCCTGCGCCAAGGAACCATAATCGGGTGAATATGATTGAATGCGGAGAATCTTCGCATGCCCGGGAAGATGCGATGAAGGTCCCCAAATACCCGTGGCCAACCTCGTCGAGGATCCCGAATTCGGATTCCCCTCGGCCTTGAGGATATCGAACGAATCTAACCCACCTTGGTCTCATGTCGAGACTTTCCTGCAAAAATACGAGGCCCGCTATCTCTCGGATGAAGTGGAAAACCGATACAGTAAGAAGCCGGGTACTGTTCCGGTCAAAACATGAAAGAACCATTTACACAAGATGGTTAGAGCGATCAAGAAAGATTGAGCAAGAAAGCTTCGGGCGGGCGCACCGTACGGGGCTTATTAGCAAAGAAGCCGAAGAACATCCGGAGCTAGTACACTTCATGGCGGCTATTGGAGTAAGTCGAATACGATCCGAAGGCGGCAATTGAAGAATCGGAGGAGGAAGAATCCTTCTACATTCTCGCACGGTGTCAAATACGTGCCACCCCCTCTCACTCTTCCCCCACAGCTTACGGGAGGAGAAGCCGAATCACAATTACCACTTCCAGAATGGGAGCATATGACAATTCTCGGTGCACGCACCCATATTCCCCTAACGGTGTTTGATCGGCGTTCCCTCTCGGCCAGAAATCCCGATAGTATGGGAAGATGATTCCGATGACGGCAAAGACGATGATGATGACGAGTTAGAAGAGTCAACCGAGGCCCCAGATCCGGAATTAATCACGGAACAATCATGCCGGAAATGAGCCCGTGGGAGCCAAGCACGATGGTTGGTTGTCGGCTAACAAGCGACGACGAAGAAACTTCGGAAGACGAATATGAAACCGAGGACATGAAAGCCATGAAGTTTCACAGGATGCGAGTACGTGGATGTCTTAGAATTCAACACCGCCTACCATGCTTTGGGGAAAGGATTCTCGGGCGTCCGATCCAAGCCGATAGTTGAAGATTTGATGATAGAAAGAGGGAGGACTCGACTCCCATTCTCCCCAATGAGAAAATAACCATGGTCAGATCAAATCCGCCCCGAAGCAAAGTAACGATCCTTGTCAGGGTTACCCAAGAAGAGGTCACCTTCCCCGAATGTATGTCAGCTTTCAGAGAAGTCCTAGAAACTGGCATGATACCGGATGCACCTCCCACACAAAGTGCTATAATCATTTCTAGCTCTGAGTATTACAGAAAGGAACCAGAATGGTTACACTATACCGGGGATGAGATCGAAAAGCCGCCATGTCCCGACAATAGCGACTCTTGTTGCATGATAGCTATGAGCAAGACAAAGCATGAGAGCGAATCGGAGACGCCCTAGCTCTCAGGCCATCCAAGGGGCACAACACAACCCTGGACTCAAAGGTCATGACTTGGGAAGCGGTTATAAGAGCTGCCTCAGAAGGAGCCAAGCTCGGCCCCTCACCGTTGCTAGACTCCGTCGGGAACCGGTGGCCGATAGCCAAAAAGGCTCCCCCGTCGACCTTAGCGGCGTTGAAGAAATCCAGCCAAGAAGCTGGATGAGGAAGTTAACCCGTTGACCCGATCCGGGCAAATCTTCCAAGGGAATCCCAAGGCAAGATAAGAAGGCCACGAGATCAAGCACCCGGGGAGAATCGCCGCCCCTATGCTAAGACAAACAAGCTCCCGACCCCGAAAAGGAGGACCCCGTGCTCACCTAGTTGAAGCACACAGCCAGCCAACATCTCTCTCGTGGTCCCCCGCTCACCTCATCCTATCCCCATAAGCTAAATCGGAAGAAAGCTTAGCCCGCACCTTGGTCCCTATTGATGCTACTCCCGATGACGTGGTACAGCTGATTGGAAAGATCCATTACGGAACATAATCACTTTCACGTATCTCGACCTCCCTCAATTTGGGGCCGATCATAACGAGCCTCTCTTCATCACACCCAATTGGATGAACGACGCTTCCTCGGGTCCCGGTTGATAACGGTCCGAATGAACATTCTCCCGGCAAAGATCACGAGCCTCGCTTGATATCAAGACTGCTGCACTTTTGAAGCCTTCCTCCCTCACTACCAAGGCTTACGACTGACATCTCGAGCGGTCCTCTGAGTTGCTACTTTGGGACCTCCGGGGTTTCGGGAGCCGTAAATTGATACCCGTGGAATTCCGTGTTATCGACATCCCGATCACTTTTAATGCTTTATCGGGAAGACCTCGGGCCGCACCAGTCAAGGGGTCGCCTCAAGCCTCCACCAAAGGTGTGAAATTCTGCCTAATGGGGACCTCGACGACCATTTACGGGGATTTAGTCACCTTGAGGGCAGGCACACACAATGTGTGGAATACCTATTCCGGAAATCAAACATGACGAGGAAGGTCTCATGCTAACCGGCTTCACTGGCCGAGCCTCCAAAGGCCCAAGTTTGCAACATAGATCTCGACAATCACCCGGATAAAATCCCACCTGGTCTTGAAAATGATGAGAAAGATGAGCTATCTACCCGGCCTCGGTCCGGGGAAGCACCAACAAGGAACTCACAAACTCATCGAGGTGAAAGGACGTAAAACTCGCCACGGCCCGGGATATGAGGCCTCCTCGCGACACCGCAAAAGGAAAAAGATTTGAAGCCGCCACAGAAGGGTCCTTGGGCCGACGCACCCTAAATCTCTCCCCTTCAATCTAATTTGGCCGACTACTTTGTAAAGGGTCCCACACAACCGGGTAACATCACGTGAGCCCACTCCTACGTATGGGTGGTCAAGCTACATGATAGCCTCAACAAGTTCAAGGGAGCCAAAGCTAACCCGGTCCGCGTAATGTTCCCGGACCAACCCAAGATACTCCGGGGCTACCACTACCATGAGAAGTGAGTACACTCTTCAAAGGCGTGCCAAGCCTAGTGGAACAGCCTTCGAGAAACTCACAACCACAATTCCTACCGCCCAGAAGGTCCGAAACCCGAGTTTGAATTGAACGTGCCGAAAGCCAAAGCCACAAAAGTCTTTTCGATGATCGGGATGGTCCGATTATGCAACAGCTTATTCGGGAAGAGATCCAAAGCGACCCGATTGATTTCAAACTCGCTCAAAGAAATGGTAGCGACAATCGAGGAAGGAGCACAGATAATTCCCGAGTCTGGGAGGTCACCGACAAAGAATGCTCTCAAGCCCATCCGCGACCAAAGAACAAATGATCACCAAGCCTCGGATTGGTCTCCCGTCCCTTTGTGTCAACCTAGGAAGAGTCCTCCGAGTCTCTCATTGTTAAGGTCGAGTCTCTAGGTTCGTCCGATGGCCTTACGCCTGAAGACTACGAGTCTGTAGCAAGTGTTGTACTTCCTTTTCATTTTCAATGAAATGACGAACTTTTCTGAGTATCCCTTGATTGCCACTTTAACTAATGATAAATCAATAAAAAAACTTAATAATAATTCATTAGATAAAGAAGCATACACATTAAACAAAAAAAAAAATCAAACAAAAAAATCTTTAAGCAAAGTTGTCCTAAAGAGGAAAATCGAGCCCAAGCTGCCGAAGAGGTTTTGACAAGTGTGAATTTAGGAACGGCGGAAGAGCCTAAAGAGACGCAGATTGGTAATTTCTTCGAAGGAGCTGAAAAGGATGCCTTACAAAGTCCTACAAAATCCTCAACTCAAGAAAAGTAGCCCTCTTCATCAAAGAGAACATCATATGCAGATACGGGCTGCCACCAAATCATCTCGTATAATGGATCCCACTTCGAAGGGGAATGCGAAAGACCGCCGGCGTAATTCCGTAATAACCCGTCACAAGTCATCTCCTACAGCCCCAAAACCAACGGAGCCGTCGAGGCAAAGCAAACAAGACTCGAAAACATTATCCGGAAAATGGCCGTCCGAGGTCGAGATTGGCCTCGAGAAGCTACACCGGCACTCGGGGCTACGTAACATCGGGCCGAACGGCAATTGGGGAAACACCATTTGCTCACCTACGAAATGGAAGCCGTACTCCCAATCGAGCTAGAAATCCCCTCACTCCGTGTGTTGTTGGAAAGCCAGATCAACGAGGTCGAATGGCTCCAAAGTCGCCATGATGAATTGGCCCTACTAGACGAGCGCAGATTGAAAGCAATGGAACATATCCGAGCCTACCAAGGCATAATGGCCGAGCCTTTGACAAGAAAGTAAAGCATCGGGAGATCCGAGAAGGCGATCTCGTCTTAAAAGAGAAGCCCCCACCCGTATCAACCCCTCGGCAAATGGGAGCCTCGTCTGGGTCGGGCCATACGTCGTCCGTAAGATCTTTCTCCGAGGAGCCATGCAACTTGCACCACTCGACGGAAATCCTTTTGTACACCCAAAGGAATGGTGACAAGCCGCGCAGATACTACGCGTAAAACAAAAAAAAAGGAAACAAAAAAAAAGAGTGCCAAAAGAGTAATACCCAACTAGGTTGAAAACCCGAAAAGGGCGGCCTAGGTAAAAACAAGGGCTGCACCAAAAAAAAACAACAAAAAAAACAACAAAAAAAAAAAAAAAAAAAAAAATCGACTGTGTCAACTACGAAGACCTCGAGCTCCTCAAAATGAGGGGAACGTAGGCAAATGTAAACGGTTCGGTCTAAAACACAAATAAAAGTCATACTCGACATCATCACAATTGATCGTACCATGAAAGCGTCTCGAAAAACTCAAGCAATTCAAATATTCATTACAAGTTAAAAACTTTTTGATGAGTCTAAGCCCGATTCATTCCTACAACCGGCAACCCGCTAAAAGAAATTAAGATACATAATCAAACTAATGTGTCTCGCTATGACAAGAAAGGGATACTCGAAACCTCAAGGTCACTCCAAGCCACTGCATCGGCCTCTCCCCTCTTCTTCCCCTTCGAGTCTTCTTCTTCTGAACAGAAAATGTCGGTCTGCCTCCTACCAAGCTTCGGTATAGGAACAGGATCTATCAAACCAGCCTCTCCGTCGTGGCCTTAGTAGCCCTTAGCGCCATCTCTCATCTCCCGTAGCCTAGCCGGTAGCATAGGAGTCCTCCCTCTCCCGCCTCTTGACATAAGCTTCATAGTCGGTCACCACATCTCCGCTCCCGTCATGAGGGCTGGCCCTCGCCTCGGCCCTCCTCCTCTCGGAAACCTGCCGTGTCCTCCGCACCCACAATGGCCTCACGCCGCCTCAAAATAGCCATCTCGAGTCTCTCCTGCATGCCTCTCGTACCAATCAAGGTACCAAGTGGTCAAGAACACCGGTCTCGACGCTTCGAGGATAACCCGAGGAGGAAAGACGTCATACCTCCATGCTCGGGAAAGAAAGGAAAACGCCGAAGGATCATCCATAGAAGCGGAAGCCACCACCCTGGTGGCTATATCATCAAAGTCCTCTAAAGGAACTCCGCTCTAAAACCGAACTGTCTCGTAACCAAGGACGGAATATAGAAGCCGGACTCGAGAAAGCCCCGAAGCATGACCACATGAGACTCCGTCCCGAAGCACTCGCGAGTCTCCACCCGCCAACAAGGCACCGACCATCTCGATATCTTGTCCGGCGACCAGCCATCCAACGCTCCCATGAGCCCCGATCATCAAAATCTACAAAGAACCCCCTCCCGGCGAATGTCCAAGGCTTCGATCATATCAGAGTTTCCCGAAGAATCCCCAAGCGCTCCATCACCCACAGTAGTCAAGAGGAACGGGTCGCCTCGCGCATATACCGTCTCCCGCAGCTGCCTCTATCGAGAGCGTGGAAAGTCTCCCCCAAGATCAAAGGTACAACGTCCCTGCCCAAGCGACAATGAACGACTACATCCAGCAGAGACCGATGACAGATCCCAAAGGAATAGGCCATGAACAAGGTCCCAAACATGCAAAGTGCAAAGGCATCCCAATATGCATCATAAAGCAAGCCTAAACCCCTAAATCTATCGTGAGACCGGAAATATCAAAATGATCGGACCACAGATCATACCTTGTGCTTCCTCCTAGGAAAGATGAAGGAGGTCACACATCTATCAACAAAAAGAGGCCCCTCCGTGCAAAGGAACCGCTTATCTCCTCCACCTCCGGACCACTCAAGCAAGACCCGAAATTCTTCGACGGTCGGGACCACCTCGTTGTAAGAAAAGCAAAAAACATGCCTTCTGGTATCCCAAAATGAGGAAGAAGCCCTCAAAAAATCATAGTCCGGAATCAATTCCTTGATAGACCACAAGCACTTCACCTTGTACCTTTCTTCAAAGAATGACCTCCTCTCATGCATAATCTCCCGAGACCACTCTTTAAACTTAGTGAAGAATTGCATTTGAGAATTTTGGGATAATTTGGGTGGATTTCTCATGCTCACAATTCTCTCCATGGTTTTTCTCTCCTTCTCCCCGAAAATGGCTGTTTGAATGGGCAGTTGAAGAAGGTGTTTGAATTTGAAATAAAGTGAGACCAGATCTGAAGCAAAATTAAAGGTCAGTGTCAGATTCCTGTCCTATCCGCGCGGATGAGTTTGTCACAAAAAAAAAATCTTTACAACAGTCCAAACTGCTGCATCAAAGGAATATTTTGTTCCAGCCAAAGCCTGTCCAAACCAGTCCATATACCAAACACTAACACCCTTGCCAAAAAACCAAGGCTCATGCAACATTGCATTCGTACTGCATTGCATTCATAAAAATAAAATCCTAAATTATTACATTCCAAAAATAAAGGGAGTGTGCAAAAAAAATCAAAAAAAAAAATAATAGGTAACAATAATCTTAAATTAATACATTCCAAAAAAAAAAGTAAAAAAAGAAAAGCAAAAAAAAAAATGTGCATAAAAATAAGCCGTATTCGTACAAATCTCAAATCTCGTAAATCAACTCAATCTCAAGTAATCAATCGGAATCCTACCACGTGTCCGACGTTTGCCCTGGTCCCTCTTGCGGCTCGGGCCCGCCTCATCAGGAGCCATGAAGATCTCAGCTCGTAATCATCGCCCTCGCCCCCGAAGAAGGCTCGTCAGACCAACCGGCACGCTTCGATAGGGCAAGCCAAGATCTCGCGAAGAAATCATATCCGAAGGTGAAGGCGCTGACTCGGGACATGCGAAGAAGATCCACCATGCCGCTAGACGTGTCCCCGCCCGTAAGGATCTCCGAGAATGACGTGGTCCGAAGCGTAGTACCGCGCGAGGATCAAGGGAGAGGAGAAAGAGGAGTCTCGAAGCAAGTCTCGAAGGGAATAGGGGAAGCCTCTCGCCCGACAGTGCGCCGGCCGTGGTCGCCTCGCTCTAGCCCGAGGAGCCCCGCAAGCAACCATCCTCCCGATAAATCTCTTAGCCCCGATCACTTGTTTCGTCAGCTTCTCAACGACCACCTCCGAAAACTGCGCGAAAGCAAAAACGTCAGAAACAGTTGAAGCGAAAAATGATGACGGGAAAGAAAAGAAAAGACAAAAGCAAAGAAAAGAGGTGGGAAGGAGAAGCCATACCTTCATACTCCGGACGAGGCCTAAAGCTCGCGGAAGCCGCTCAGCCGAGTGGATCTCGCACCCTCAATCGGACCCCATCCCGGACATATGAAAAGTCCGTCCGAGGGTACCGCGGGATCCCAAACCTCTCTCTATCCGTAACTCCGGGGCGTCCTCGCCTCCTCAAGACGAATACCGGATACGGCTCAATCGCCACAAATGCCGAGAAGTGCCGGCCGGCTCAGAATCATCCCAAGTCGCAGATCTATCACTCGGGTGCATCATATCGGCGGGAGGCTCCACCGGTGTCATCAAAGGCGAATTCCACGCCATGCCGGCGGTGCGTCACCCTCTCTCCCGCATAATAGACGTCGCAAGTCGACCCCTCGTAATCCTCCGCCGCACACCCATATCTCGCCCTTCACCGTGCCACCTCGAAACGATCCCAGGGATAGAATATCATCCCCTCATCCGTCTCAGCCCTCGTCAAAGGGAGGCAATCCGAGTACCTGAGAGTCGTGCGCCCTCTAGAACCCTTCTTCTCTCGGGCATGCTTGGACCAGGAGCGCATGGCCGGATATGCCCCGACGTACTCCGCCGTCTGTCGCCACATCGTGACGTGAAAGAACTCCAGCGCCCATACCTGCGAAAGGTAAAAGTCAAATCAATCCAGTGCAAAAGAAAAGTGTGTGCTCAAGAAAAGAGGGAAAGCAAAAAAGAAAACTTATACCTCCAGAGCAAACTCGAAGCAGTATAAG
Source organism: Adenophora triphylla var. japonica (assembly GCA_022495995.1). Taxonomy (NCBI): domain Eukaryota; kingdom Viridiplantae; phylum Streptophyta; class Magnoliopsida; order Asterales; family Campanulaceae; genus Adenophora; species Adenophora triphylla. Next base: position 146,201 of record JAFEMH010005598.1, on the reverse strand, counting down.
GAGCTCACAGCCTTCCGGCTGTATCTATCAAGAACAAAGTAAAGCTCACCCGGCCCGCCTCTCCCCAAGAGACATCTCCACCATCTCCACATCCTCCAAACTCCTCAAGAAAGCAAACACCGCCGTTTCCGGCGTGTCCAAAAAGAGTGCTCGAGAAAGCAAACCATAAAAAGGCCCCCGTAGCACCGCCGCCGCCTATCCTCTCATCCCCCTGCAAGTCAAACGTAAGACCGATCTCCCCGAGAAAGATAACGGATCCCGTTATCTTTCATCACTAAGTAAAACGTAAGACCGATCTCCCTGAGAAAGATAACGAGATCCCGTATCTTTCATCAAAATCATTCAACGGCAGTCAAACGTAAGACCGATCTCCCCGAGGAAGATAACGAGATCCCGTATCTTTCATCAAAATCATTCAACGGCAGTAAAACATAAGTCCGATCTTCCCGAAAAAGATAACGAGATCCCGTATCTTTCAACGGCAGTCAAACGTAAGTCCGATCTTCCCGAGAAAGATAACGAGATCCCGTATCTTTCATCAAAATCATTCAACGACAGTCAAACGTAAGACCGATTTCCCCGAGAAAGATAACGGAATCCCGTATCTTCCATCAAAATTATCCCCCGGCAGTAAAATGTAAGTCCGATCTTTCCGAGAAAGATAACGAGATCCCGTATCTTTCAACGACAGTCAAACGTAAGTCCGATCTTCCCGAGAAAGATAACGAGATCCCATATCTTTCATCAAAATCATTCAACGGCATTCAAACGTAAGACCGATTTCCCCGAGAAAGATAACGGAATCCCGTATCTTCCATCAAAATTATTCCACGGAAGTCAAACGTAAGACCGATTTCCCCGAGAAAAGATAACGGAATCCCGTTTCTTTCATCAAAATCATTCCCTAAGCAAAGAAACGTAAGGCCGATTTCTCCGACGAATACGTCCGATTTTCCCCATCAAAGGTTAACAAAATCCTCAAAGAAAGTCAACGGAATCCCAAAAGCCACCGTAATCTCGAGTAGAACTCGAACTACGAAAGGGCTTGATTCCCACTAGGGATACGTAGGTAGCCTATCATTAGGTCCAGCCCCCCGACCAAAACGGTCACCCTCTCCTTCCTGGCAAACAGACGAAGTCCACCGAAAGGCCTTTTCAAATTAAGGTTCGAGGCACCTAAAAAGCCATCATCATCCAGGTCCGAGGCACCTAAAACGCCATCACCATCCAGGTCCGAGGCACCTAAAACGCCATCATCATCAAGGTCCGAGGCACCTAAAAAGCCATCATCATCAAGGTCCGAGGCACCTAAAACGCCATCTTCAAGGTTCAAGGCACCTAAAACGCCATCATCTCCAGGGTCAAAGACCCGAACTACGGCCGGCTTGATCCCTCTCAAGGATACGTAGGTAGCCTATCATTAGGTTCAGCCATCCGACCGAAAATGGTCATCCCTATCCCCAGCAGAGCGGATAGCCATCAGACCGAAAATGGTCATTCCTATCCCCAGCAGAGCGGATATACAATTTCAGCTATCCGACCAAAATGGTCATCTCTTATCCCCTGCAGAGTTTCTTTCCAAAGCAATCCAACCGCGTAACTCGCTCATCGTGTTCGAGAACGCCATCATCTCCAGTGGTCAAAGACCCGAACTACGGCCGACTTGATTCCTCTTAAGGATACGTAGGTAGCCTATTAAATAGGTCCAGCCACCTCGATCACTTGATCATCCCGCCAAATATGGAGCCTACTCTTATCGACGACCCCGCTGCCTTCGAAAGCGCCGTCGCCGAGGGGCTACCGTAAGTGCTCCAATTTGAGCTTGTTAGAATTTTCGTTAGAAAATTAACGAAAGTTATAACATTCCTAACAATTCCTAACATTCCTAACATTTATAACAAAGCAAGGGCAAAGTGGGCATTGTTATTTAAGGATAAACCAAGGAAAGGAATCAAAAAAGTAAAAGAAATAGTCAAAAACCAAAAATAGAAACCGCCGAACAAAAACTCGGCCGTTAATTTGATTTTTTTGAAAAATATTCCTTGTGTCCAAAGCCCGAAGCCGTAATTAATGAACAAAGGCACGCCGACAACCCTATCCGCGCGGATACCTTTGTCATTTTCAGTAGGGCTATAAAATTAAGCCCTCCAGCCTCAAAAAAGGGAGAGAGAACACAATCCACGCTTGCACTCAAGGCGAAAATACTTGAGAAAATAGTGAGAATTCCCTTGAATTGTCACTCTTTTCTCTTGATTATCTTCCCAAATCTCACTCACTCACTATCATATTCAAAGCCTCAAACACTCTTACATTCAAAGCCAAAGCTCCAAAACACAAAGAAGATAGGTATAACCTCCCTCTTCTTACCCTAAATCTCTCATCCATGCATGCATTTTCAAGCTACAAAATGTAGTTCATTCATCTTCTTGTCTTAGATCCAAGAAGATCACCATGGAAGTTCATCTCCATGGATGATCTTCTACAAGGATCAACATTATTTTCAAAATGTTCTTACTTTTTTCCAAAGAAAACACATTTTCAAAACCCTAAAAAAATCATTTTCATACATCAAATCTCATTTTCAAAGGATAAAATTCCCCTTCCCAAGCAAATGAAATGCTTAGTCCTAATGTACCCCAAGGATGGTTTGATATAGTTGATTCACCACTAAAATGTCAAGTGATCACTAATCAAAACCTAGGGAAATGGGGACAAGCATGGATGCCAAACCCCTTTAAAACCACATTTTCTTTCTTGAGAAGTTGCTGTCCAGTAGCAATTTTCTAAGGCCCCAGTCCATGGTCTAAATTTTTGGATACAGATAAACTTGAATTTGGTGTTGACTACAAAACACTTTTTGTAGCCAACATCCAGAGCTTTCCAGACATATTTTTATTTTATTTTTTTCGTGAGTAAAACTCCCTTTTCCCAATTTTCTTTTGAAGGTCAGATCACCAGTCTCTGGGAGTCCAGATCTCATATCTGAGATTTCCAGAAGGTTTTGAGTCCTCAAATCTTCTCCAAAATGAAAAATTCTTTCAAAGAAATCTTATTTGAGGTGTTTGGAACAACTTTCATTCTCTGAGTTTTCTCAGATTATGAAGTTTTGAAGCCCTTAAATCCATTTCAAAATCAAGTGTCTACTGCCTTTTTCATTCTAGCAGAAGTGCTCTTCAACTTCCAAAAATCTTTGAGCACCAAAACTCTACCCAAAAATCACACTAAAAATCATGGGATCTGACCTCAAAGTCTAATAAAGAATTCCCAATTTTTACTTTTCTGAGTTTCAACTTATTTTGGCCAAAACACACACACACACACACAAATGATTTTCAGCTTGGAAGACTCATTTTACGAGGCATTCCGGGTGCACACTAACGTCCTTCCCGGCGTGTAACATGACCTCCGAACCCAAATCTCTAATCTCGGGCATTTTTCAAAGTTTTGGCCCTTAAAACAAAAATAGCGTGGCGACTCCGTTTTCCGGTTTTATTTGGTTTTCAAAGAAACGAAAAATCGAATTTTCCCGCGAATGGCACATTCATCACAGCTGTGCAGAAACCAAGAAGTGGTCTGAACCTTGAGATTAGGAACTCTGATAATCTGGATAACTGTTATAATCAGTGCAATACCCTGATTCAAGAGTGATAAAATGAAATGTTGTCACTTGAATAGTTTATCCCATCAATATAGTTAACATCATACTAATAAGCTAGTTTACAATCATCAAAATAAAGTTTGGAAACTTGGAAGGCAGAGTAATCATGCCAAACAGACATATTTTGGTGTTATATCAATTGCTTATTCAGTACATGGCGGCAACTACATACTGCAAATTACTTATGTGGAAGATAACAAACGCTTTCAAGCTTCAGGAAGGACTCAAATATGATTTTGAGCTTAAGGTATCAACCAACCATCTCAGACTAAACAATAGTACTCCTTCACAAAGAAAAAGAAAGAAAGAGAGAAATTCAGAAAAATTAGAAGATGGTTGTCTTCAATGAAGAGAATGACTCACAGATAGTCTCATCCTAAGAAACGGGGTTTTACTCATAGTAGCAACATGAAAAGTATGATTCACGCACGCGGGTCTTAGCCTGATGGTTAGAGTTGATGGCTTCCAACCCGGAGGTCATGGGTTCGATTCCTCACCAAAGGGTTAGAGGGAATGACATTGCCCTCCCTAGCATAGCTAGGCGCCCGTGAAGTGCATCAAGGGGAGCGGTGAAATGTGCTGATCCCCTTTTAAAAAAAAAAAAAAAAAAAAAAAGTATGATTCACTACATAACAAGAATTCAATAACTCAAGAATCGATTCAAAGAAACAACGGAGAGGATTTCAAACCGAATAGAATAGAAACAAACAAATAGTGTTCATAATAAAAATGATAAATTAGAGAGAGGAGAGAGAATAGAAGAGAATCAGAAAAGGGCAAAACCTAGGTGGCCGGAGGAGGAGGGCAAAGGCGGCCGAATTTAACACTATTCCGATATGTATGAAACTAAAACAGATCCGCGTCGTCCGACGTCGCCGTACCCGATTCACCTCGGCAAATCCATCTCTATCGAAAACTCCGCCTCCAACCTCAAATCCCCGACGTAACTCCGATCTCCAACGGTGGGGAGGGGGTTGCCGGAGAGATGGAGTAGAGAGAGAAACTGAGAGAGTGAGAAAGAGAGAGGTGAAATACCTGGGTGGGTGAAGACTGAAGAACGCAAAGGATTTTTGGAGAAGTAGTAACTGTCGTGGGAGACGTGGGTAAGAGGATAATTTTCAGCCGTTCGATCAGATTTTCAACTTTCAATCTCAGCCACCACTTATCCCAAGCTAAGAGGCAATTAAAATAGTCCTCTATTGCATTATAGATATATAATCTCTTTCTTACTTTCTTTTAATTAATGTTCTTAGTTATTATGTTAATATTTATTCTTTAATTATTTAATATCATCTTGTAGCTAAATTATTGTTCCGATAGACTAAGCTAAGCATGAAAAAAAGAGTAAAATGGAAATATTTTTAGTGTTTTCTTGAGAGTTCATCTGTCAAGCCGGGAATAAAAAAGGCTATTTTTGGGATGAAAATGAAAAAAGAAAATTTTTGCTAAACATATTCCACATCTTTGATTTCATGGATTTTTCATGTCTATCCCTTAGGGTTGATAGTTAAATGAGTAATTCATTCGTTTGGAACTTTTCTGTCTATCCCTTCGGGTTGATAGTTGAATGAGTTATTCGTTTGCAAAGATGACCAAAAAGATTGTACTTTTATTTCATTGATTTTTCAAATTAATAAGTCATACTTAGATTGATCTATTATTCGGTCAACTACAACAAAATTAGCTGATTTTATTCATGAATATGAGTGGTAATGATAATCAAGAAGAATTAATAAAAAATGCAGAATTGTTAGAATATCCAAAAAATTTGGATAAATTGAACAAATGGGTAATCCCATTCGTTCCTTCAAATCATATTTATAATATTGGTTTATTTGATATGATATCTAGGTTTGCTATAAAAACTATAGAGCAAACAATTAGAATATTCGAGATTACTCAAACAATTAATTTATTGAGTAAAAGAGATTTAATTCCTTTTAGGAATTATAAATTTATCCATATAGGATTAGTGCAAATTGCATTTAAACCCTTAACATTATTAGGGGTAAATTCAAGTATTATGGCTTATGTTAGAGATGGTAGATATAAAGAATTCAAACCTTCTTTAGCAGCTTTAATAGAGACTAGTCTATGTCATGGACCAGTTTATTTTGATGTATCTCCTAATTTGAACTTATCATTATCTGATAGTAGTTTATTAGATGCTATATAATTAACAATTCATACTAATAGTTATAATTTTAAATCGTGAAGTGAGTAATAGCAATATGCTATAGAATTTATTATAAAGTCTTACATACTTTAAATCGAAAAGTAAGACAAATATCATTTTCAAACTACTACGGTAGTCCAAACAAATTTATTAACTTCCACATAACAACTAATAGGTTGGATCGTGTGGGATAATCAACTTCCCAACAACTTGGTCTCTTCCTCAGAAATAGAACCCGAACCAAAATTAAATAAAAATATAGATCAAATAATTTAAACTTCGAGGGAGATGTAGAAATACAATTTAATTCTCAAAAACTATAAAATTACCTAGGTCTATGTCTGCTAGGTACTCCACCTCAAGTGAATTTCATATAATTCCTAATGAGGCAACTAGAAGTTCAACTTCTCAAATAAGAGAGGATTTAGAATCGGTTGAAGAAATAAGAATAAGTCAAAATAAAATTTCGGAAGGAATTTATAAAGCTGAAAACCAGAGTAGACAATCTCCTACTCAGTCAGAAATGAGTTTTCATATATAAATGATTTATTATTCTCCAGGTAGTATAATGAGAGGAATTCTTAATAAAGAATTTCAAGGAAAAGAACACGATCAATTTCGTGAATGGTATTTTTGTAAATACTCAAAGGAAGAGTTAATAGAATTCAAAAATAAATATTATGAATATTTAGAAAAAACCAAGATTTCACATTTTGTGTGCGATGGTTTATGAAACATCATATTGATGATATTAATAATGAAATCTTGGTATTGCAAAGCATCTTGGAATACTAAAATAGGGAAATAGTTAATTCAATTCTTTTCCTTTTTGAATAAACAATTTGTTTGAATAGAGATACATCGAAGCTAACGTTTATGTAAACTTGCGTATAATTGAATCTACTCAAGTAACAATTAAAGAATTAAATGCTTTAATCAAATCTCAAAATTATACCAATACTTTTCTCGATATATGTCTAGGGAGATTCAATTTGTTTTGATAGTAAAGAGATTTGAAATCTCTCAAGGATACTATTGAAAAGACAAATGGATCGTAAAGAAAGATTAATAATAATTGATCAAATTAAAAACAATTAATGTTAAACTCAAATCAAGAAGAATCATCTCCATCTCTGCTCATACAGAGTGCTCCCATAATTCAAACCTCCAATCCTCGCAAAGGATTTAAAATGGAGGATAATACGTATGATTTCTGTAAAATTCTAGAACAAAACCGAGAGATTTGCATCTCAAATATTGCCATATTCAAAGAAGTGGACATCAAGTAAATATGAAACCGAGATCGAGATTGAGACTGACTCGTAATCCTCGTAAAAAATAGATGATATTAATCAATTAACAAATATGTTTTCTAATTTAAACACTAATATTAGCGAATTAAACCCAATTTATGCTCCTAAGCCTCTTGAAAAATATTATTACAAGAGACCTTCTCCTCAAGATCTTCTTTTTGAAGAACCCGAGTCATTTCAAAATGTCCTTATTCAGGAAAAACCATTTATGAATGTGGCTGATGGCTTAAATGATAAACAAATAATAGATGTAATACATAGACCATTATGTATTCTAATGCTTTGTAAACAAAGATGGAAATAGTGATATTGCAATAGCAAATTTTATAAATAACTGGATTCAGGACAATTAAGAGGTTGGTGGGACAATTATCTCACTGAGATACAAAGAATAGAAATTAGAAACCATAAAAAATTGAACCATGTAGTTTTAATATAACCACTCGTTGGGGAAGAAGATGCAAAGCCGTATACTGTGGTTTTGCGATCCTACAACATTTTGTAGGAACAACAACCCCACCACACGAGAAGCTACAAACACTTCTCCAAAACTTAAGATGTCCTTCTTTAACCCATTTTAGATGGTATAAAGATACATTTTTATCTAGCATTTATCAATTAACCAATCCTAATGTTACCCATTGGAAATCTAAATTTATAGATGGCCTTCCGCATCTTTTGCTTGCCGAAAAGGTTCGGCAATCCTTAAGAATGAAAAATGATGGAATAAATATTAAACTTATTCCGATTTAATATATGGTCAACTAATTAGTAGTTGTATAAACTAAGAATTAGCTTTGTGTAATGACATTAAGCTAAAAAATCAATTAAAAAAGCAAAAATTATCGAAAAACACCAACTTGGGCGAATTCATGTGAACAATTTGCTTTTGACTTAGGAAAATCTCTTACCTTAAAAAATACTAAAGTTAAGAAAAAACATAAAAATTGTTTATAAGAAAAATAAATCTTATAAAAATAAAGAAAAATATTATGAAAATCCTTACAAAAAGAATTATAAGAGGCATTATTATAAGGCTAAGCCCAAGCAAAAGGGAAAAGCATTTATGCCCAAAAAGTAAGGGAAAGAGAAAAGCAAAAAAACTTGATATAAGTTGCCACAAATGTGGTCAAATTGGCCATTATGCTAATCAATGTTGGAATTAAAAGCCCTTAATGAGATAGAAGATGAACAATTACGTTCACAATTAAAAAAGATAATGCTTATTAATTCTAAATCGAAAAAGAATCTTCTAATGAAGAAGATTTAGATTTAAAGGATGAGACTTCTTCGTACTCACCAGCCCATGATAAAACACTTGCGAATGCAATGAACTTTCGATGATGCTAAAATCGTCAAATCAGCCCAGCAATCCAAGCGATCGGATGCTCCGGAGATTGCAAGGCCTCGAAAATAAGAGAAAACACGTAAACTAAGCCCGGGCGACTCCGGCTAAAGGCCCTCCTAGCGTGAGAGTAAAGTTCACGATTTGTGATTAAGAAACTAAATTGACAGAGTTTCTGTATGTAAAAGAGTAACGTACCAAATAATGTGCCATATGACTTGTATTTATAGGGATGAATTGATAGAATCCATGTAGAATTGAACTTGTAAAGGGATAAGATATAATCCTTGAGTCGGTCTCGGATGAAACGCAAGTTTCTCCATCGCGCATGGAGAAACGGGGCAACGTTCGTCGCGCGACGAACTTAGGCACAACTTCTGGATATCACTTTCATCAGTTCTGGATATCCAGAACATTGAATATGGATATCCAGAAAGTGATGAAAGGGATATCCAGAAACCAAATATTTTTTCTGGATATCCTTTCCAAAGCTTCTGGATATCCAAATTCAATGTTCTGGATATCCAGAACTGATGAAACCAAATATTTTGTATTTTTTCTGGATATCCTTTCCAAAGTTTCTGGATATCCATATTCAATGTTCTAGATATCCAGAAACTGATGAAAGTGATATCCAGTTGTGGCCAAGTTCGTCGCGCGACGAACGTCTGCCCCGTTTCTCCATACGCGATGGAGAAACGCGTTTCTCTCACATTTTGTGATAATCCTAAGAGAATTATATCTCGTTAAGGAGTCATTGTTTGACTTGAATTGGTGTTGGTGATTACAATCCTGATTGGATCATAACTGTTGAATCCTTGTTTGAATAGGATTGTACGATCTGCTAGCCGGAAAGCCGAGGAGCATGAATGTTTTATCTCGACATTAGCAAGTAAGCCGAGATGCGTGATTCTGCTTCCTCGTCATTTGATGATTGGCCGACATGTGAATATGCTGGGATGAATGATTCTGTCTCCTCGTCATTTGATAATATGACGAGGTAAGAACTTTTCTCTCCTCGTCACTTTCGATATCTCGGAGTATGATGAGCCAAGTATGAGGAACCCGTTGTCGATGTAAGGCCGAGATGAATTCTCCTCGGCATACGAGGAAGGTACCTCGGCCCTGCACTTGTGTATTGGATTATGTTTATAGCCCAATCCATTTGGGCCCAACTCGGGCAAGCCATGTTCGTATCTCGATTTATACTGTTCAGTGGCCCCCGACTTTCTAGCTCGGCTTAGGACGAGGAGAAAGTCATCTCGTCTTCGGCTCATGGGATACGAACAGGCTTGACACATGTCAAAGACGCTTCAGTTCGTGTGTCGCTTCAATATCCGCCGGTTATTTGCCATGATGATAAATGGTGGGCCTCAGATCTGGCGTGCCTCGAAAATTGATGATAGCATTTAATTCTTGGGGCGTCAAACCCGGTTACTTGCTTTACCCATGGGTTTGACCCGATTAAGCGAGTATAAAACCCCCAATTCTCCTCATTTCAAACTTCTACAACTCCAAGCTTTGAGAGAGAACCTTAGAAGCTTCAAGAACTCCGGCGAACCTTTCCCTCACAGTTTCCGGCGAAGCTTTGTATTTCCGACGTGCGTGATTTAGATTCCAACCACTTTTCAACCAACAGGTATACATTTCTTATCTTTATGGGTCTTTGTTCATGATTTTGCCTTCTCTAGGGTTTTAGATGAGATTTTGGTGTGTCAAGAAAAAAGAACCGCCATTGTTGAATGTTGGAGCTTTTCTTCATGAATCTTCAATTTTATTTCTCAAACTTTGAATCTTTGATTTTCTTGGAATTTTGCATGAACTCCTTTGAATATTGAATGAATTCCCCCATTGATATTTGATTCCCCTTAAAAATGGCTCGTTCTTGGGACCATTCCCCCTGATTCCGTTATGGGCATCACACCGGCAATCTGAGGGTTTACCAGAGAGAGAGAGGGGACCTTGGTTGATGCTGACCCTGGATGACATAGGAAAGAGGTTGAGAAGTTATGGCCGTACCCGGATGTTCCTTCAATACCCAGATTCCACAAGGATAGATAGGATTGTGTCCGATTCCCCCAATATTATTGTATTTGAGGATAGGGCAGAGATGATGGAGCACATCAAACTGTTCTACCTGTCTTCAGATCATATAGTTCGTGAGCGTCTGAGTGGTAAGGCTTCCTCCTCGGCCTTATGTAATGACGAGGAGGGGTATCTCCCTTCCCCGTCCTAAGATCAGCCATTGACGAGGTAACTAACTTTATCCCCTCGTCTTTTTGCAGATATGACGGGAAGAGAAGGAGAGACCTCCTCGTCCACCCGAATAGTTGATGCCTTTATGGAAGGAGCTCAAGTTGAAGGCAGTAAAGGCCGAGGAAGGGGAGGCCGAGGTGGAGGGAAACGACGAGAGAGGCCTCCAAATGCCGGGGACCCTATGCTGCTGAAGTTGTACTCCACGTACGGGGTGGACAAAGCCGAGTATAAGTTAACTTATATTGGCAAACCCGATTTTAAGACAGATAAGGAGGAAAGGAGTTTCTACTACAATGAAGACTACGTCCACTTATACTTCAAACAATTTCAACAGGGGCTCCATCTTCCTTTGGACCCCTTTATTAACGAATTTTTAGACGATGTGAGGGCAGTGCCGGCCATGCTAGGAGCCAATGGTACCCGGGTCCTTGTTAGCTTTATAGTGCTCTGCCGGAGCTTAGGTTTTGAGCCGACCATGGGAGCATTCTGCTATTTTTATCAAGTCAGCTTTGTCAAGGACTGTTGGCTCCTCGTCATCCGGAGTGCACCCAAGAAGCCAAAACTTCTTCTCCCAATGTCAAGTAAAGTCGCGGGTTGGGACAATCATGCAATTAGGGTTGAGAGCCGCCAAGGCTGGGAGGTCCAATCCCTTGCCATCCTCCAACTTCGCTGGGCCCTGTTCAGAAAGGCATTTGAATGGACCAAGGACCTGATCAATCGCTTAGAGGAGTTTGCCGAGGTGGGACTCCTTGACTGGTCGGCAATTGAGGCCTCAGACCATTACTATGTCCAGGCAGGACTGATGTCGGGGCCGAAGGATGGGGTGATTCCCCTCGTCACTGTTAGGAGGGGGAGGCGTTTCAATGATTGGACAACGCATCCCGGCCTCGTTTTTAATGAGGATTGTCCGAGGTGCAAGGTCCCTCCCCTTGACCAATGTCTGGAGGAAGAAGACGTGGTTGGATGTAAATGTTCTATCCTTTGACACTTGTAGTTTTTTGCATTATTGTTGGCCTTCCTTCTGCTTGTATCTAACCATTTCGTCCTTGCCTTTGTAGATGTGGCCCCCGAGCAAGAAGCCGAATTAGCCATGAGGAGGTTAAGTCCCATGGAGCTGGTCAAGCAGAAGAGACGTCAAGTCAAGAAGTCAGGCTTGACGGAGATAAAGGAGGACGCCAACGCCCGCAACCTTATATTGAGTGATCAGGGTGACCATCCCCTTCCCCTCAAACTGCATGAAGAGGTTAATGCCGAGGAGGCGGCATCCGAGGAACGGGCTAACCCATCAACCGTAGAGGGGCATAGCCTCCATGTTGATGCCGAGGAGGTGAGGGCCGAAGAGACCGACCTCGTCACAAGGCGTTCTGGCTCCAAGAGGGCCCAAGTTGCTAGCACCGAGGAGCCTGCTGCTAAGCGGGCAACTGTTGGGTCCTCCAATCCTGAGGCTCCTCCCCCCTAACCATCCAAGGCATCAAGACCCAAGAAGAGGCCGAGGAGCTTGCTCGGCGCTTGGCGGCCGACGTCCCCCGTCTGAAGGGCCTTCATCTGCAAGCCAGGAAGGGCCCCCATTTGAGGCTGGGCCGAGCTCCTATCCAAAGGGCCATGGACGAGGAGGCTTATGATGCTCTTGTGAAGGAGAGGCCGAGCAGGGAGAACTTGCTCTGCCGCAAGGGACTCATGATGGCTGAGGTAGCTTTCTCGTACCCTTAGTTGTTAATTTCGTAACTTGTACTTGATAGGATATCTGATATTGGTTTGTCTTGCAGTGGGCTTCCATCACGGCGTATGAAAATGTCTTGGCTAAGGCTCAGGAGAAGCAGGTGATTGACGCCAAGGCTGCCCAAAAGACGGGTGAGACCGAGAAGGCCGCCCTAGCTGAGCTTTTGAAGGCCAAGGATGCCGAGCTAGAAGCTGCTCAGGCCAAGGTAGAGGCTGAGGTGAAGAGAGCCGAGGAGGATTGTGCTCAGGCCAAGGATGCCCATGATAAAGCCGAGGAGAAACTCCGGCTAAAAGATGCCGAGTTGGAGGAGGCAAGGAAGGCCAAGGCTGAGGTCCAAATGAGGGTCGAGGAAGCTGAAGCCAAGTGCCGAGGGTTTGAGGCTACCCTTCCTGCCAGGGAGGAGGAGGCTGTGGCACGCTTTAAGGCTAGCCCAGCTTTTCAAGACGCCATGGTGGCCAGCTCGGCCTTCCAGGATGCCGTGGATGAGAAGACGGCGACAATGTTCGAGGACGGGTACCTTCACTTGGCCCGTCGTCTGCTAGCTGATCCTTCCACAGGCTTGGACTTAAACAAGATTGCTCTGCTGATCTGCCAGGATCAGTATGACCAGGAAGCTAGGGCTCTTCACCCCTTGATCCCCTTCTCTCCGTATAATATGGATGTGATGGCTGAGATGGACGCCCAAGCCGGCCGCGAAGTGTGGGTGCCCCCATCAGTTGTTCCTGGCAACCTTCAGGCCTTGGTGGGGGCCATCCAAGATGGGGGAGCCGAGGACGAGGGGGGAAACGCCGAGGAGGCTAGGGCTCAAGCCGATCAAACTGTTCTTCCTCCCCCCGGTACTATCACGGAGGAATGGCTTGAAAAGCCTTTTGATGATGGCCAGCAGTCTTAGGATTTTTCTTTCCTTTTTCCCTTTGTAATAGCTTTTTAGGACTTGTACTTTTCTCTTGAATATTAATGAAAAGGTCCTATTTTAATTCATATTGTTTCAATGAATTGTTTGTTTGTTGGTATGTTATGTATAAGCACCAAACTGTGTGAATGGAGGGGAGTCGAGGGCATACCCTTGTCCCTGATTATTGAGCAAGTAGTTAGGCCGAGGAAGGATTCCTCGGCTTTGACTCCACTCTTAAGTCGTCAAGGCCGAGGAAGGTCTCCCCGGCTTTGACTGCTAGGCGATTTCTTCTTTTTCGTCTCCTTATGCCGAGGAAGATGACTCGTGCACAGGTTTCAGACGTGATGCCTTTTAGTCATAATGACAAGGTGTTTCCTTGTCTTGACGTGAGGCAGGTCATTAGGCCGAGTTGAGATCCTCGGTCTTGACTGTGATACTTGTAATCCTGGAATCAAGGCGGACCCTTGTCAAGACGTAAGGTGTATGTTTTGAAGAGTCAGGAATAAGATCCTCGTCTTCTGGTGTTTGTGTGAGGAGTCGATAGTTGCTTTGCATGTTGGAAGAAACTGCTTTCGTAAAACTGAAACGTGATTACATCGAACTGCAATCCTATCAACTAAAAAGTAAAAGACAGAAAACAAGAAACTAATCTATTGCAAAATAAACTAGACTAGTGATAATATTTTCGGAGATTGTCGAAATGCCATGGATGCTTGAGATCTTTCCCCTCCTTGGTCTTCAATCTGTAGGTCCCTTCTCGAATGACTTGGGTGATGATGTAGGGACCTTCCCAGTTCGGGGAGAGTTTGTTTTGTTCTGCCTTCCGACCAGTTGCTTCGATTTTTCTAAGTACCCAATCACCTACTTGGAATACTCTTCTGATGACCCTTTTGTCATGATATGCCTTGGTCCTTTGCTTGTAGTTGACCATCCTCATCTGTGCAGCTAGTCGTTTTTCATCTACCAGGTCTAGGTCTAGGAGCCTATTAACCTTGTTGACTTGCTCATCGTAATGGGAGTTTCTCACAGTAGGGATGGCCATTTCAGCTGGTGCCATAGCCTCAGAACCGAAGGTTAGTGCGAATGGGGTTTCTCCGGTTGGCCCCGGGTGGTTGTGCGAACAACCCATAAGGCTAGGGAAAGTTCGTCCAACCATCGACCCTCGCGTCCTTCAAGATTCTTGTAAGGGCTGTAATGACCAGTTTATTGGCAGCCTCCGCTTGACCGTTGCCTTGGGGTCTGCTAACTGATGACTTCGCATGGCGCACTTTGACTCTTCCCAATTCTGTTGTAAATGCCGTGTGTAAGTACCCAAATCCGGATTGTCAAAATCCGTCAGAAAGTTAACCGAAATCCGTTAACTGGCCCGCTCCAGGTTAACCGGAACTCGTTAAACTCCTCGTTGCCAAGCCAACGAGACGTCCCGGGACTGCTCCGTGCATCCCGACGTCGAAGCGTACTTGACACACGTCATTGCACGTAAAAGTACGACTTTCCCTGAAAAACGCACTTTCCGGCACTTTCCGGGGGCGTTTCGGACATTTTCCGGACTGTTATTTTAAAAAACGGACAAAATCGGGACCCGGGAACGAACTCCCACACATTTGGTGAGTCATGGGACATGTGGCAGCCATGCCACAGCCCTCCCATCACCCTTCAATCAGAAATCAAAGGGAAAAGACTAAAATACCCCTAGTAAACAGTCTAAGTCCGGCCGGACTCCCTGTGCAAACTTTCTGAAATTGCCAGCAAGCCCCTCAAAGTTCCAAAATACCACAAAACTTTGGAAATCAGTCTAAGTCCGTCCGGACTCTTACTGCATTTTTCACCCTATAAATAGGAGGGCTGTCAAAGCCAAAACAACAACATTTTTACTCCAAAAAATCACTTCACCCACGGCCCAAACTGAGTTTCACCCCTCCCGAGCTCCCGTTTTGTCCCGATTCGCTTGAAACTTCCGTATTTCGATCAAATATGCCCCTCACCACTCAGAAACACCTTTTCAAACTACTTTCCGTGTCCCGTACACACCCCCGAGCCAAAGGAGTCGACCCTAGCCATAGGTATAACTCCCTCTCTCTAATCTCTCGTTTCATCTCGGTTTACGCGCCAGTCGCTACAACCGTTTCGAATCACGTTATTGAAATGTAGATGCCTCCATCTAACGGGGTCCGATACGTTTTAGCCCCTCGATCCTCTTCTCTTCCCGTAAGAGAAGTAATCACGGGTTAAAACGGCGTTCCAACCCCCTTTCATTTACTTTTTATATCATTTACCATTCCGGATCGATCGATCCGTTGATCGTCATTTACTTTCTGTCATTTACAATTCTGAGCCGTTTTGGCTCATTGATCGTCATTTACAATTCCGAGCCGTTTTGGCTCGTTGATCGTCATTTATGATCCGGATCGTTTGACTCCGTTGATACTGCTTTAAATACTGTCATTTACAAAGTTCGACCCGTTTGGATCGTGATAGTATTTACTTTTCAAAGTCCGAGTCGCAACCCGATTTGTTGATTGCAAAATCATTTAATACGCTTTTTCCCGTAAAAATCGTTAACAATGACTCGCCCGGTTCAAAATCGGAGTTCGTCCTTCGAACTCTCTTTCAAAAACGCGCGAAATGACGTTTGGCATCCGAACACTCATCTTCCAAACTAAAAGCCGCCATTTGACACTCAAAATCATTTAATACGCTTTTTCCCGTAAAAATCGTTAACAATGACTCGCCCGGTTCAAAATCGGAGTTCGTCCTTCGAACTCTCTTTCAAAAAGCTCAAAATCGACGTTTGCCACTCGAACGCTCATTTCCGTCTCAAAACCGACGTTTGTCATTCAAACGCTCGTCTTTTCAAACAAAGTCACCTAATCAACGTTTGACATTCAAACCAAGATTAAGCTTTTCATTCAAGCCCCCCATTTCAAAATGCAAACACACACACACGCACACGTTTTCGAGAAAGGTAGAAAGACTCGTCGTACGAGGCATTTCAGGTGATCTCGTAATACTCTTCCCGAAACGTAACATGACCTCCGAACCTAACAATCTCTGGTACTCAAAGCTTTTTACTCATTTTTGCTACCAATAAAAATGACCCCCATTTTCAAAGCCTTTTTCTAAGTTTTTGCTACCAATAAAAACGACACCATTTTCACTAAAGCCGTTTCTCAACGTTTTGGGCTCAAAATACAAAAACCGCGTGGCGACTCCTCATTTTCCTTCCCATGAAGCGAGGTCTCAGAAACCAACCCTCCGCGAAAGACAACCGCCTTTCCGCGTCCGCGCGCCAAAATCCGGGTAATTTCACCGTGGAGAACTGGAGTCCGTGATCAGAGACAATTGTATGAGGAAGGCCAAATCGACACCAGATGTAGTCGTGGACGAAGTTAATTGCGTTCTCTTCCGTTATCTTAGCCAATGCCTTTGCTTCTATCCACTTGGAGAAATAATCAACAGCTACGATGACGTACTTGCAATTACCACGGGCGGGAGGGAAGGGTCCGATGATGTCGATCCCCCACATATCAAATGGCCACGTAGGAATCACAAGTGTTTGCTCAACTGCCGGTAGTCTAGGAATGTCAGAGAATCTTTGGCACTTATCACATTTCCTAACATAGGCGTGCGCGTCCTCCCTTAGGTTTGGCCAATAGTAACCTAGCGATATGATCTTGTCAGCTAAGGTTCTGGCCCCCGGGTGTCCGCCGCAAACACCTTCATGTACTTCTGCCAAGAGGTTCTCAATTTCCTTGGGATAGACACACCTTTGCAGGGGCTTCGTGAAAGATCTTCGGTAGACCGCTCATCACAACGAACCTTGGGGACCTCTTCTTGATAAGCTTAGCTTGAGCTTCATCTTCTGGGAGTTTCTCCTTCTCAATGTACTCAATGTAGTCATCGATCCAACATCTCTCCTCTCCATCTAGGAGCATGACTTGTAATCTTTCATACGCAGGTTCCTCAGCATAAACTTCATATGGACTGGTCTTAGATGTAGACACATCCATGGTTGCTAGTTTAGATAGAACGTCTGCGACTTGGTTATCTTCCCTGCCTATTTGCTTGAGTTCAAAAAATTCCATCTTCTTCGCCATGTCTAGGACAAGGTCCCTATATTTGGCAAGGGTGGGGTCTTGGGTGTTATACTCTCCCTTTACTTGTTTGACAACGAGTTGGGAGTCACAGAAAGCCGCCACCTTAGTTGCTCCGTAGAAGGAGGCCAACTCAATACCAAATATTAGAACTTCATATTCAGCTTGATTGTTGGAGGCAGGGAACTTGAAACGGATGGCATCTTGCATGGTGAATTCTCCTCCCGGACTTGCCAGTACGACTCTAGCTCCGCTTCTTTCCTTTGTTGCTGATCCATTTGTGTATAGAATCCAACAGTTGGATGGGAGTTCAACAGGAGACTCTTCTTCCTCCGGTGTGTTTTGCTTACGGGAGGTGGGGAGATGCTCACCCATGAAGGTAGTCTCAACCATGAAGTCAACCAAAGGCTGTGCTAGGAGGGTCTTCCTTGGTTGGTACGTGATATCAAACTCCGTGAGAGCGATAGACCAATTCAGGAGACGTCCGGAGGCGTCCAACTTCTGCAGTATTTTCTTCAGTGGTTCATTCGTATACACGGTGATGGGGTGGGCAGAAAAGTATGCACGTAGTTTCCTTGATGCAATAACTAGCGCGTACGCTATCTTCTCCACATTGAAGTATCTGCTCTCTACGTCTGACAATGCCTTAGAGACATAGTAGACGGGCTTTTGAATTCCTTCGTCATTCCGAACTAGAACGGCTGCGACAGCATGATCGGTGGCAGCTAGGAATACGTACAGCATCTCACCGGTAGTCGGACTGCTGAGCAAGGGAGGGGAACCCAAGTACTCCTTCAACCGGAGGAATGCTTCAGAGCATTCTGGAGTCCAGGAGAAGCTCTTGGTACCCTTCAGTACCTTGAAGAATGGTAACGATTTCTCGGCGGATTTGGTAATGAATCTTCCCAGCGCCGCTATTCTTCCATTTAATCGTTGATGGTGGTAGGTTCCTTCATGTCAATGAGTGCCTTAATTTTTTCAGGATTGACCTCTATTCCCCTTTGAGATACCATGAAGCCTAGGAACTTTCCCGCCGTTACTCCAAATACGCACTTGCTTGGATTCAGCTTCATGTTATTAGCTCGGAGGTTGTTAATTGTCTCTTCCAGGTCAGGAGCGTGACTGCCCTCCTTGGTCTTAATGACCATATCATCTATGTAGGCCTCCATGTTTCGGCCTATTTGCGCGCCAAATACTTGATTCACCATCCGTTGGTACGTGGCACCCGCATTTTTGAGCCCAAAAGGCATCATGATATAACAGTAATTTTCCCCGGGTGTTTGGAAGGCCGTCTTCTCGATGTCCTCTTTCGCCATCTTTATCTGATGATAGCCTGAATAGGTGTCTAGGAAGCTGAGAGTTTGGTGTCCAGCAATGGAGTCAACCAATTTTTCGATTCTGGGAAGAGGATAGCTGTCTTTGGGGCAGGCCTTGTTCAGATCGGTGAAGTCTATACACATACGCCACTTCCCATTTTGCCTTTTCACCATAACTACATTGGCCAACCAAACGGGGTACTTTACTTCACGAATTATTCCGGCGCTCAGTAACTTTTGCACCTCTTCCTTGATAGCTTCCTCCTTGTCTCTTGCGAAATTTCTCCTTGTCTGCGAAATAGTTTTCGCCAGTGGATCAACTTCTAAACGGTGGAGTGCTATTTCTTCATTGATCCCCCTCATGTCTTCGACTTTCCAGGCAAAGACGTCTAGACTGCTTTTTAGGAGGGAGATGATTTTTTCTTTCTCTTCCGGAGATAGCTGGCCCCCGAGTTTGATTTTTTGTTCAGGATAGTCAGGATTGATGACTACCTCTTCCAGCTCGTCTACAAGCTCCATCTCAGGACCGTCTCGAAATTCCAGAGATTCAATAATAATTTCTCTAATTCTTCTTCCTTCATTGTCATTCACGTTGAGGCCTTCTTCCTCCATTAGCCCATCAACGTCGGGCAGATCGATCTTCCTCAAGTCATGGTTGTCCCCCGAGTTCTGGCCGTTGACGAGAATGGGATCTTCCTCAGAGACGGACGAAACTATGCCTTGGTCATCTGCAATTTCCTGGACCATAGGCTCTTCCTCAGATACAGGTGGAACTGTGCCTTGGTCATCTGCAATTTCTAGGACCATGGGCTCTTCCTCATCATCAAGTACCTCACGGATATAGCTCATTCTAGAGCTAGTTTTGGTGGTTTTTTGAGATTTAGAGACCTTGATGTTTTCTTCGGGGGTATCTATCTCCACGGTTTTAGATTTCTTCCTGCTTCTGACGACATGTTCCAAGAAGTCTTTGGGGGTCGCCCTCACACATCCAATTCCGGCGTGAGTGGGAAACTTAACTTGTTGGTGGGGAAGGGAGGCAACCAACCCAAGTTTAGCTTGACTTGGAATGCCTATGATGGCATGATAATCACTTGTCAAATCCATGACTACAAAACTGACAGTAGCCTTGGATCTGTAGGGATGTTCGCCAATTTCAAATTCTAGCTCCACAGTTCCCTTAGCTCCAACCTTATGGTTGGTGAATCCTTCCAGCCTTCCATGATAAGGTTCCAGCATGGTGTCCTTCAAGCCCATCTGTTGGAAAGCAGAATAGTACAGAATGTCACGGGAGGCCCCCATGTCCACGAGTAATTTTTCCGATTCCACATTATCAATCCTACCCTTTATCACCAAGGGTTATTCTCGGGCAGCACGGCTCCCTGCCAATTAGTTGGGAGAAAAACTAATGACCTCTTTCGCCTTATGAATCTAAGCAGGCACGTGGTACACCTTGCTTAGTTCATGGATCTGGTCCCTCAATTTTCTGGTGGAGGTAACTTCTTCACGGATCACGTGTAATTTGGCTCTAGGAGGCCTACGTTCTCCGTCCTCACTTTTATCATCATCTTCACTTTCCTCTTCCTTCCGCTTTCGCTTGTTGTCTTTTTTCATGACGTAGCGATCTAGCTTTTCCTCGTCAACCCATTTTTGGATTATTTTCTTGAGGGCCCAATAGCCATCAGTGGTGTGCCCGTTTTCCTTGTGGAAAAAACAGTATTTGGAAGTGTCGCGAGGGTACTTTGGTTTATCACTCAGTGGACGAGGGGGTGGAAGATTTACTAGTTGCATAATTTCTGAGATGGGTTTGGTTAGAGGGGTGAACACTTCAGGTTTCTCGGTACTTCTTGTTCTGTTCTTCCCCTTGGGTCCCTTGCCATTCCCATTGTCATTCTGACGAGTGCCCGTCGCCTCTGGTTCCGCCTTGTCGGACCCCCTTTTCTTGCTCTTGTCCTCGGCCATTGCAATAGCGTATGCCACATGGTATAATTCGGACTTGGGCTTGGGTTCCCGGGCGGAGAGTTCATAGATGAGGGGACCAGATTTCAATCCAGAGTTGAAACAAACTATGACTTCCCTGTCAGTAAGGCTCTCTTCCACTTGGTCCGCCATTTTGCGGAATCGGTTGTAGTAACTGAGGGTGGTTTCTCCCTTTCCTTGCTCGATATTGGCAAGATCGGTCAATCTCATCTTTCTCCTTCCAGCTGTGGCAAAGTGATTCAAGAACATTCTTCTCATGCCTCTCCAGCTATCGATGCAACCTTTTTTCAGCTCACGGAACCAGGTCAAGGCTGTTCCGGAGAAGGTGCTCGCGAAAGCTTTGCAGAGCATGTCATCAGCTACAGTGAAGAGGTTCATGGTTTGTTCAAAACTTTGCACATGGTTTTTTGCGTCAGTGGTTCCGTTGTATTTTTCAAAATTCGGGACCTTAAAGTGAGGATTAGGTGGTGCAGTTGTTATCCTCAGGGAGAACGGACGAGTTGCCCAGTCAAAGTCATCATCATCAAACTTCTTTCCCATCTCCATGTCATCCAGTCTTTGTTTCAGCAGTTCCCATTGTTTGGTTTCCACTCCCTTGTCACTGCTAGTGCGGGTGCTTCAATGGGAGCTACGGGTCGATTTTTCTTTGGGATGACCATTCACCCTACTGTGCTCCCCGTCATTTCGATGGCTGTCACGCCGTTTAGATGGTGCTTTATCACGTCTTGGTACTAACTCTTGGCCACCAATTATCATTCTGTATGGTTCAGGTGTCCTTGGCCGAGCAAATTCACGAGCACGGGGACGAGGAGAATCAGGGCGAGGTCGACGTGGTCGAGGAGACCTGGGACGCCGAGGTGCCATGACGAGACAGGGGGTGACATACGCTTGGTTAGACTAAGTCTCGTTCTCAGATCCCGTGAGTTCACTTCCTCTTCCCTGGGAGTTAATTGGCTTCTCAGGTCAACTACCTGGTCTTTCTTCTGGCTGGTATGCTGAGGACGGGGAGGTTCTCGGAGGGCCTGCTTTGGTAGTTCAGCGGGTTCAAGGGGAGGAGCTCGTCGCTCACCTCGTCGCTCACCTTGCTCCCTTCCACGAGAGTTTCCCATCGACGGCAAAAGCATTTAACTCAAATGCCTACGGAATTATCGTGGATCCAATTGCAATAGGGTAGCCTGTCTCTCATACATCCTTTGCAACGTCTCCATTTTCCTGTGCAGCAAAGTGTGTCGTTCAATGGTCTGAGTACCTTCCGCTTGGCCGTCATCGGCCTTCTTTGTCATCTTCTTTCCCACTCGTTTCCCACGAGGGCGAGTAGGACGAGGAAGGTTAGCCCCCTCTCCCTCGGCATTCGCCTGACCCATTGAACGAAGAGTCATGGCGAGGGGAGGGGGGCCGTCTGACTGAGGTAGAGGAGGAGGAGGAGGTAGTTCCTCGGCATCCTGGTTAATCCCATTCACCTGGGTTTGTTCCTCAGCAGTTATACTTGTGAATTGTCTGTCCATTGCAAATCAAGAATTGTAACAGCGAATTTATCAAAAACGAGGTTTTTCAACAGATCTCAATTTCAGGCAAAATTGGGGCAAATTCCGATCTCTATGGTAGTATTATAATTGCTATTTTACCAAAACCAAAAAATTTCAGGCCAACACACAAGTT
This sequence comes from Adenophora triphylla var. japonica, assembly GCA_022495995.1. NCBI lineage: Eukaryota > Viridiplantae > Streptophyta > Magnoliopsida > Asterales > Campanulaceae > Adenophora > Adenophora triphylla. The sequence goes on along the minus strand of JAFEMH010005598.1, from coordinate 123,792 downwards.
TTAACAAGAACTTGGCGAATTCCGGCCAAAATTTGCAGATTCCGGCCGAATTAAGAACAAAGCAGAATCGGAGCAGATTTTCTGTTCTAATCAAGAATAAATTCGGGAGAAAACAGGCTTCAGGCGAACTTTTCCAGGCCAAACAAAGGGTATTTGAATCGATTTCCCGGCAATGGAACCAATTGATGATGCCAAAATCGTCAAATCAGCCCAAATCCAAGCGTTCGGATGCTCCGGAGATTGCAAGGCCTGAAAATAAGAGAAAACACATAAACTAAGCTGGGGCGACTCCAGCTAAAGGCCCTCCGGCGTGAGAGTAAGTTCACGATTTATGATTGAGAAACTAAATTGACAGAGTTTCTGTATATCAAAAAATAACGTACCAAATAATGAGCCATGCGGCTTGTATTTATAGGGATGGATTGATAGAATCCATGTTGAAGTGAACTTGTAAAGAGATAAGACATAATCCTAAGAGAATTATATCTGTTAAGGAGTCATTGTTTGACTTGAATTGGTGTTGGTGGTTACAATCCTGATTGGATCATAACTGTTGAATCCTTGTTTGAATAGGATTGTACGATCTGCTAGCCGGAAAGCCGAGGAGCATGAATGTTTTATCTCGGCATTAGCAAGTAAGCCGAGATGCGTGATTCTGCTTCCTCGTCATTTGATGATTGGCCGACATGTGAATATGCCGGGATGAATGATTCTGTCTCCTCGTCATTTGATAATATGACGAGGTAAGAACTTTTCTCTCCTCGTCACTTTCGATATCTCGGAGTATGATGAGCCAAGTATGAGGAACCCGTTGTCCATGTAAGGCCGAGATGAATGCTCCTCGGCATACGAGGAAGGTACCTCGGCCCTGACATTTGTGTATTGGATTATGTTTATGGTCCAATCCATTTGGGCCCAACTCGGGCATGCCCATGTTCGTATCTCGGTTTATACTGTTTATAGCCAATATCAAGCACCCTTCAAGTAACACTATTGGCCATATGAATATTACCCCCATCTACCTGCTCATAGGTTGTAAACCACTCTCTACTCGGACTAATGTGATAAGAAGCTCCATTATCAAGAATCCACACATCTAACTGTCGTGCAAACTCTATTGTTAATAGAGTATAATTCCCATCAGAACTGCTCGAATCAACTGCAGCAACATTAGCTTCAGAACGAATACTAGAGTATAATTCCACACATCTAACTGTCGTGCAAACTCTAGTTTTGAGCAAGGATTTCACATCCTCTAGAGTGATCGTCTCCTTACCACTAATACTAGAGTCAACGTAGTGCTCATATGATAAATGCAATGAAACAAGAAGTATTAATTATGCATCCTCATGAGCAACTTTAGCATATATATTAAGTAATAAAGATGTAAATCTATCTAGGTGATCCCTAATGGGCGTACCTTCCTTCATTCGGAGAGAATACAACTTCAACTTCAAATATAGCTTGTTGGTCAATGATTGTGTCAAAAACATGTCTTCCAACGCAAGCCACAAAGCACCTCCGAAATCAGTATATGCAATATCCGTTAGAACATCATCATCTAGACACCTTATAATTTTAGAGTGGGCCCTCTCATCTTGCGCGATCAGATTTGCTGCTTCCTTCTCAACTGTCTTCCTGTCCTTCTCTGAACTCTTTGATGTTGCAGCCGCGACAGCACCTGTGGGAACGGCTTCTGATTTGCCGTTTGAATCCTGACAACCCCTGATTGCAGCAGCCATTGGAGCCCACAAACCCTTGTCTCTCAACAGGGCTTTCATCTTGATTTGCCAAATATTAAAACTATTCTTCTAATTGAACTTGTTAATTGGTGATTCAATTCATGATCCCATCTTCTTCTGCAGCAGAAAACCCCTAGACATTTCTCAGCCTGACCGACTCTGATATTAGTTTGTTAGAACATAGTCTATGTATAAGACGGAAAATAAAAGCAATCACACAACACAACGATATATGTGGTTCACCAACTTGGCTACGTCTACGGATAGAGGAAAAAAATATTATTATCAACTGAAAATCAACAAACACAGTCTCTAATCTAGTGCACGAATTCTTGGTCACAAGAATTCTTGGTTGTAAAAATCCTAGATCTAGAAAACAAATGAGCAATTGAACTTCAGAACCCTAGAATTATTGATATGCCTATCACACTAAAATTATCTCAAACTGTTAGGGGATGAGGAGTATTTATACTGCCCTACTTAGCTCTTCAGGGTTTCTCAAATCCTGTCCAGAACTGCCGGCGCCCAGGCCCAAAAAGATAGGGCGCGATTGCACCCTTGGAGGGCGCGAACGCCCTCTTTGTCCGGAGGGTAGTGCGCGACCGCTCCTCACAAACGCGCGACCGCCCTGTTTGTACGGAAACTTTGTGCGGCCGCCCTGTTTGTACGGAAACTTTGTGCGGCCGCTCCTTAGCTCTAGGGCAGTCGCCCCCCTTGGCCTGCACCGGTGTGCCTTGTTCCTTGCACGACCGTGTCTGCTAGTTGTCACATGAATTATTCCATTGCTTTGTTCAATCCTCTAATTTAGGCGTTCCTAACTTAGATGACATCAAACACAATACAATTAATGTTTATCATTTTTTTTTCTTATTCTTAATTTTTTTTATTTTTACAAAAAAAGTGAACAATTATATTTGACAAACTTAGAAGTGGACATTAAATATAATCCCTTTTGTATCCACTTATTACTTACTCAATAATTTGACTAATTTTTTTTTTGTGTAAATTAAAATGAGATTCTTATTTTGTAACAAATTGAGTATTTACTACCGCTATTCAGTAGAAAATGTGTGTATTTCTTGTCTGTGACTTATTGAAAACTAGGTAGTAACCCGTCGATACTCGGCGGGGAATAAAATAGTAATTGATAAAGAAATAAAAAATTAATTTTAAACTGTGATTTTATGCCTACCCCTATGATTACTCAGGGGAATTATGATTATTAGATACCCATTCGCTGTCTTGAAATCGATCATCTATCAGTTGCATATTCAACTTGTGTAGTGTTAGAAGCGCTTATCAAACTTCAAACGGTTATAATATCTAAAAGCGGAGAAGAGGAACTATAAGTTTTTTACTTATAAACCATGAAGAGAGTTTCAGCAGAGAGTACATTTCTGTTCATCCTACCTTTTGTGACCTCTAGTGTCCAAGCAGCAATGCCTCTTTAGGTTTTAGCTACCAAAATACTTCCTTTACCAAATAACTCAAGATTCACGTGGCAATTTTTTTATAGCAAAGAACGTTAAAATTTAACGTGAAATGTCATATTTGCCCCTAACAAATCATACGTGGGCATGATAACATAAGTTACGTTTTTAACAAATTTTTCATTGATTCACAGCAAAAGGTCAATGTGGGAAAGGGGTTTGCCAAAAATTCAATGTTGGTAGTCACATTGCAACGGTTGAACAAACTCGGATAACTAACATGCATTTGCCCAACATTATACATCATGTTTCGAATTTAACATAAAACTGACTACTGTAACGCAATAATCCATTTTGCATTTCAATTTGTACCAACAACAAAAAACCCGCAATAAACCAATAATGATGGTTGAAAAGCTTAAGATCCGTCGTCCCACAAACATAAGTAGCTAAAATCAGAGAGTAGCTGAAATAGGCAAAGAATGCATGTCTACAATGCTCATTCTGGATCAAGGGAACCACCAGCTACCAGCTGCATTAAATACATAATTATATTGTCAATTTGTCTCAGATTATAACAGAGAGTGTTGATATTTACAATCGCAATATTGTTTCCATTAAGTAAAATTTGATCAAGTCGTGTTATTCTTCTACCTTCAGGTGTGAATTCACTGTAACAACGGGAAAAAACAACAAAAAGAAGAGACATCAGCGAATGATATCATCAAATATGTCCATAAAATTTGAAAATATAAGACTCCGTGCAACGTATCTACAGATACATTTTTCATTTTCCTTCTAAGTAAAATATCTGGAAATAAGAAATTTACATATGGTTATAGAGATTTCGCACATGTAGGAACAATGTCAGAAGCACTACGGCCGCATCGCAGCATCACGACAAAGAATTCCAATATCAGCCTTCTTAAAGCAGGAGCATCATTAACTCCATCTCCGGTCATTCCACAAATGTGCTTCTAGCTTGCAGGCGCTTTACTATCTCGTATTTGTGCTCTTAAACAAAAATCACGAGAATCAACAATATATAATAAAAAAATATAGACCAAAAGGGGGAGAGAGAAAGAGAAGTTAACAATATATAAATGGTGTACCGGGGAAAACGCCAGCAAAACCATCAGCTTTCTCAATGAGATTGTCAATTGGTAAAGCAGCAAAGGACTCGTCCTTGTTTTGTCCCAGTAAAGCAGATGAAGGATACATGTTGTTTTTACTGCATATAGAGATAAAAGAGAAGACGTGTAACAAATCAAACCACAGCTATAGAGCGTGCAAGTGAAAGTTGATACAAACAACAGACTTTAATACAAATATAAATCCTAGGTAACAGTACATCAACCTGTTCCCAAAAATACTATGTTAACTTATCCTAACAGATGCTTTGCTCCTTTTTTGTTCCTTTCCTTGTCTAAAATATGTATAAATTTTATCATGGAAATAGTGTCTCATAGGAACCTTGCCCTAGTGATGGCCACAAACTGTTAAACTTTGTCACGGTGTCCCCTGCCTAACTTGTTATGTCAAGTAAATTCATCAATAAAAAAAAGTTCTGAACTTGGTCAGATAATCTATTACATCACAATGTCAACATAAGCTAGCAAGCATTGCTTAAGTAAATACCTTATGAAAACATTAGGTTCAATTGATTATCCTAAAATTATTGTTCAAAGTTCATTCAGATAGATTTAAAATTAAAAAAAAAAAGTGGGAACATCATTCAGGGATGGATGGAGTATAAAGGTGTATGGAAACAAAAATCACGGGAATCAACAATATATAAAAAAATATATAGACCAAAAGGGGGAGAGAGAAAGAGAAGTTAACAATATATAAATGGTGTACCAGGTAAAACACCAGCAAAATCATCAGCTTTCACAATGAGATCGTCAATTGGTAAAGCAGCAATAGACTCGTCCTTGTTTTGTCCCAGTAAAGCAGATGAAGGATACATGTTGGTATTCCTCCTCCTTGAACCTTCTGAAATAATCTCACCTCGCCTTCCTTTATCCCATTCTCGTGACAAAAGGTACACAGTAGGGTCCCTCCCTTCTTGTCAGTGCTGTTATCTGTAGCATGTATATAGGCTATGTGCATCCCTATTTCTATGAGTTAATGGAAAATACACACACACACATTACACAACAAATAATAAAACTTTACCAGGCAATTACAACTATGCAGAGAACAAACAACAATATAAAAGACTGCCACCATTTCCACAATTTCTTCCTATTCTTTAAAGCAAACACGCTTTATTAACATTTTACGTCTTGCTTTGAAATAAGAATGAAGATAAAATTACAAGTGGAAATGACAGGTATAATCAAAGGCAGAATATTTTATACATATAATGAGGGTCTTATTGAATCCTGGTGCGCAATATTGAGCATTTAAAACAACATTAGCGACAACATTTGCTTATTCTGCAGTTAATAAGGCGGCAACAAAGTGGAGAAGCAAAGGAAGAGGAAGCATATGTTATAGGTATGGGCATACATACTGTTCAAAATATATAAAACAGATTACTAAGCAGTCATGTTTAGGGGCATAATATAATTGGAAAATATATGTGATACAAAGGCATTGAAAATTAGCTTCATCATTGTTAGATAAATCACAAAGTACTAAATAAAACGAAGCCAATTCTTGGTTATTCGTTGGTTCAAAACTAATCAGAAATCACAAAGTACTAAATAAAAAATTGGTTCAAACAGAGTATAAATAAATAAAACCAAGTCAATGCTTGAAAACTCATTGGTTCAAAACTAATCAGAAATCAAAAAGTACTAATATTGGTTCAAAACTAATCAGAAATCACAAAGTACGAACTAAAATATTGGTTCAATCCCCCACGCTAAGAAAAATAAAACACAAACTTTTCATGCTTGCCTAATGAATCTATTTTTCCTGCTTGATTTGTTTGATTGCTTTAGTAATCGATAGTTGGGCTTCCTTACTATTCGAAACATCACCCAACAAACGTTTCCTTGGAGTTATGTCCTCATATGTTGATGTTGAACAACTATCCCCCATAAATTCCACAAGATAACCCTACATTGAATAAAATAAGCATAATAAATATCATATACACTTAATTTGTCATGGAAAGAAAATAACAAAAAAAAAGTGAAGTAAAAGAAAAAATATAATTGACAATGGATTACCCCATCATTATCATTCAGGTTGGACACATTTTCAACTTCTACATTTGGTCTAGAAGCCACCTCCTGCAGCTTAAAACAATTAAAAAATATATTATTTATGACATAATATTGATAGACACTGTAATATAGTTTGCACTTACATCAGAATTTGCCAATGATAAAAATTGAGCAATGATGGCCGCATCATCTGTTATATTCTTCACGTGAAAGATCCTTTCTCATCTGAAGAATCCATGGTTCGTTGGTCAACCTCAACCTTGAACAAACATTGTCTTCCAAACATATTGCAAAAGGATTCGGACAATTGATCCTGCTATATAATAAATATCATTTAACATCCTATAACCATGCATTAAAATTTTTGGTTGAAAAATAATAAGATAAATTAGTACCTCTGAAACTTTAGCAAGAACTTCAGCAGCAGACATCTTAAGCAAGGAAGAAGCGATACCATCGAATAGCACAAAATAAGCTTCGGCCGCATTTGTATCGTTTGTATCCACGACAACAATCCTAATTTTGAACCTAAATGAAAAGAAATTATAAATAAATAATACGAATGAAGAGTATATACATAGTTGTAATCGACACAAGTTTGCATTTTGGACAACTCTTTGTGTTCATATCAATTCCTTTGTTACACCTTGGATTGCTGCATGCGTCATAATACCACCTAGCATGTGAATCCACCTCATATATGGTACCTAATGTGGTATAGATGCCAACCTGTAATGTCATGATTATATAGCCGAAGAGTATATACATAAGTGTAATTGACAAAAGTTTCTTAAATATTTATGGCATACTTCTCTGCATTTTAACAAATCAGCGATTGTCTTGACTTCTGCAAATTTTGTCCACTCGTCACTATTGATAATCTTGCTATCATTCGGTGACAGTCAAGGTACGACTATTAGATGTTAATCCACTGTCACGCCTATTATAAAATAGCGATAAAAAAAATTCGGTTACTTCACACAAACAAATAAAATATTGATAATGAGACGAAAATGAAAATGAACTTCACACAAATAAATAAACAACATTCTTTAATAAATGCATAGATTATCATTAAAGATTAAGGTACCAACTTGTTTAGAAACTCTGTTACTTCGAAAATAGATGGATTGATAAGAATCTTTGACGCGTGCTTCATGGTACAAACACGGGCCTTTCCTGTATAATAATTGTTAATGTCACACATTAAGTAATAATACTTCTTTAAAAAAATACAAAAAAAAATATTAAAATTAGAATAAATATTTAATCATATTTACCTTGAAACCTCGACAACATTACGAACTGCAAAACCAATATAACCGATTATTCTATATTTTTAGCTCTATTGTTAATATACTTTTTTAATTCTTCTCCATAAGACTCTCATAAAATAGCACATAGTTCGAATTCGCTGTCACAATATTAGAAGGCAATACATAAATTTAATAAAATATTTCTAATTTATTTCGCTTCATTACTCATTTAAATGCTCTTTTATATAACATGTCCATTATCAACCAGTCTAACATCCAACTTCTTAGCCTTGACTGCAGACACGTAATCAAAATTATTCAAAGGTAATGCAACCTCACCGATTACATCTATCGCCAAAAAGAACAACAATACCATGTTAGTGAATATTCTTATTTTTTTAGAAGCTAAAAAGTTGTGTGAGTTATAATACTCACCCAATACAAAATCCGCTTTGATAGTATTTTCAGGATCATTCGAAAAAAGGTTAAAGGGTGTGAACTCAAAACCATTATCAGAAATTTGGACAGATGTCTCGACTTCGGATACTTTGGTGACTAAACCTATGGATAGCTTCCATTCATGATTTACTTTTGCTTTTTGGTAAATAGTAGTAACATTTTGTTCAACTCCAAAATTAGAAATTTTTTTCACTTGACCTTCTGTAAACTTCGCCTTCAATGTGTTCGGCATATTACTCGGGACAGTGGTCTGGATTTTAGATCCATATTAAAAAATATACAATATAATTAATAAAAATGGAAAATTAAAAGAATTAAGATGTTAATAATGCTAAATATATTGAAAGATGAAGAAGTAAATAAAGAAAAATGTCCAATCGCTGACCTCACTGTCAAGTAATATCATCTCGATATTCACTTTTCCGTACTTATCCGTCCGCTCCCATCTACGTAAGATTCGCACGTTTATGCTCTGGAGCTTAGTTCTCTTCTCAATCGCTTTAACAGAAATCAATCGACTTGTTGCCATTATATGTGTCATAATTAAAAAAATATAAGATCAATTCTAAATGAATGGGAGTAATACTGACACTCTAGATCACCTGAGTGTCAGGGGTAACAAAATTCGATACTACCTCCATGATAGCTTAAATCTCGAAACTTTGCTGTTAGAAGACACTTTGGGTCAAACCCAATAAGTCAACTGCATGTACTAAAGATTTCCATTATTCTGCACAACTGTTTTGATAACCTCTCTTGTGTGTGATAGGACATGTAACTAACTGTGTGTTCCTATTTTCAGGAAGGGCAGTGTGTCAAGGCGGTGGACGTGGTCGAGGCCGTTAATTTTAGTGAAATTTTGTTATGTAAACAATTGTATTCTGGAGAGTGGCTATATCAGTGTTCTTAAACACCTCCTAATTCGATTATCAGTTTGCATAGGCCATTTCTTAGTATGTTAATCACTAAACGTGTATTTATCTGAACCCAATCTTCATTTAGCTATAAAAAGATTATTTAGGGACAACCCAATCTTCATTTAGCTATAAAAAGATTATTTAGGGACAATGTATATATATTACTCCCTTCTACGTAAGATTCACACGTTTATGCTCTGGAGCTTAGTTCTCTTCTCAATCGCTTTAACAGAAATCAATCGACTTGTTGCCATTATCTGTGTCATAATTAAAAAAATATAAGATCAATTCTAAATGAATGGGAGTAATACTGATACTCTAGATCACCAGAGTGTCAGGGGTAACAACATTTGATACTACCTCTCTGATAGCTTAAATCTCGAAACTTTGTTGTTAGAAGACACTTTGGGTCAAATCCAATAAGTCAACTGCAGGTACTAAAGATTTCCATTATTCTGCACAACTGTTTTGATGACCTCTCTTGTGTGTGATAGGACATGTAACTAACTGTGTGTTCTTATTTTCAGGAAGGGCAGTGTGTCAAGGCGGTGGACGTGGTCGAGGCCGTTAATTTTAGTGAAATTTTGTTATGTAAACAGTTGTATTTTGAAGAGTGGTTATATCAGTGTTCTTAAACACCTCCTAAATCGATTATCAGTTTGCATAGGCCATTTCTTAGTATGTTAATCACTAAACGTGTATTTATCTGAACCCAATCTTCATTTAGCTATAAAAAGATTATTTAGGGACAACCCAATCTTCATTTAGCTATAAAAAGATTATTTAGGGACAGTGTATATATATTACTCCCTTCATCCCGAAAGTAATTTGGTTTATACTGTCAACATTCATTCACCAATATTAGAAGTTAAACATGGCACTTATTTAACGGCGACCAATATTAGAAGTTAATTCATACGTCAAAGAATATTATTAATCATTACATTGATATGTAGCTTTGCCCCCCTTGAAGTGTCAACTACAAGCTTCGTTTCAGTAACTGTGTGGAGGTAGATCCCTGCAATGGAAATGGCACCAGAAAACTATGAATAAATATCATCAGCATCAAGCACTGGAAAATCTCAGCATTTAATAAATAGATATCAATGTAGTAGTTAAATTTCCGTACTACATCCAACAGAAATATACAAGTTCGTATATGAAGTGAAACAATAGAAATTGGAGGTCACTAAATACAATGGAAAAGGTTGCAACATCAATTGGTAGTAAAACGTCTTTCGGTTAAGAAAATTGGAATGTAAAAATGTCTTGTTGACAGAGGGAAACAACTAAAAGAACTTCAGACTTATATAGACATGCCAAAGTATTGTTACACATTAAGATATTGAAAAAACACGGCATGTAGACAATAGAGGTTTTCCATGAGTATGTTATAACCTTCCAAGCAAAGGACATTAGTATCTACGAGCATACATTACCCCTATACAAGCACACATTAGCTCACAATGTGGTATCCTTTTTATTATGAAGTGACACAGAATATACTCCCTCCGTCCTTAAATGTTTGTCCCATTTTTCCTTTTTCTTTGTCCCAAAAAGTTAGTCTCATTTCCAAAATTAAAGCTTCAAAATCACTAAATTTTCAAAACTTGTAACATTTAGGGACGGAGTATTACATAACGGCGGTGTATATTATCAATAATTTTCAAAGCGTTCGTAAAAATAACCAAAATTAAAACTTCAAAATCACTAAATTAAAATGTTTGAAAAGTCAAATGGGACAAACATTTAGGGACGGAGGGAGTATTATTTTTAACAATTTTAAACGTATTTCATTTTTTGCGTCCATGTTTGATAAGTATTTAACAAACTTACAAAACTAATTTGAAATATAAAAAATAAATTTTAATAACTACTTTTTAAACGGGGTTTAAAAAGATATTAAATATGAGTCTTAACTCTTGGATAGTGGATACTCCATGATATACTCTAATAAAGCAATATTTTTTGTTTAGATATAAACTGAAATCATTTACGTTAAAGATAAAACACCAGATGAGCTAGTGCCTGACCCGTTAAAGTTTAAATTACTATTCCGATTTTTTTGAGATAATGAGAATTGGAATTTTAAACAACTTAAATAATCCGTATTTAGGTTGATTATTTTGATTTGAATATTTAAATACTTTTTTAAGGAAAGATAACTCATCTATAAGTATTTGTTTTTCAATTAAATTAAATTAAGCTATTGTAAATTAATTAGGACTTTTAATTTAATTGAAAAACAAAAGTGAGATGATGACATGGAATTCCACGTCATTAATCCACATGGCGCAATGTAGAAGTAATAAAATACTCTCCTATATAATATTTATAGATTGTTCTAAACATACATTTATTTTTTCCAGCGAGTATGAAATCAAATATACTAAAATAAAATGCTCAGAAATTTGAGTTTGTCTTATAAAAAACGCGTTTTTTTTTGCACTTAGAAAAAACGTGTTTTGTGTTTTCCCGTTTGTGCCAGTTCCAGTTTAACAAAGTGCCAGTGTGACAAAGTGCCAGTGCATGTATAATAAAGTGCCAGTAAAAAAAGTGTCAGTACCAATTTAACAAAGTGCCAGTGTAAACTGGCACTGACACTTTGTTAAACTGACACTGACGCTTTTTACACGGGCACTTTTATATACATGAACTGGCACTCTTCACACTGACACTCTGTTAAACTAACACTGGCACTTTGTTACACTGACATTTTTTTGGCTCTCAAAAAACACAAGCACCTGGCATTCAAAAACACAATGGATCGGCATTTGAAAACACATACACTGACACTAAAAAACACATCTGTTTGACACTCAAAAATCGGTAATTATTTTCTTGGTATTCAAAAAAACATGAATTGGCATTCAAAAAACCTTGGATTGGCAAACAAAATCACGTATCCTGGCATTCAAAATCACTTACCCTGACATTCAAAATCACAAAACGCAAAAGCCTCTCTCTCTCACTACTCTCTCTCTCTCTAGACACAATACCAAGCGTTCCCTCTCTCCTTCACCGGTTCTTCTCAGTCCCATGCCCTCCCCTTTTCTATCCTCACTATCAATCTATTATAATAATCTGAGACCCAATCTCAATCCTCACATAACAGCATCATCAATGGCGGCTTGTGTTCATGATTCCCGTTTCGACACCGTCCCTCGTCCCAATCGTAACAGAATCCATATCGACGACGCCGACAGTTTATTGATTAGGTCACCGGGGAGGGAAATTTGAGATCGGAGAAGACGGTCGTTGTTGGGTCGGAGAAGAAGAAGAAGAACGGCCGCTGTTTGCGTTTAGTGAGAGGGAGACTGCGAGTAGAGAGAGAGACGGGTCGTTGTTGGGTCGTAATTTTAAAACACATTTTTTCATAAGTTATGAAAAAACGCGTTTTTTACAAGTTTTTGATCAAAAATTTAATAGAATTTGTAAAATCCCAAATTATATTCGTATATATTTGAATTTAATCACATGACTCTTCCATTGAAATATGCATACTATGGTTTTTTAAATGGATATGTTTATTTCTCAATAAAGATAGAAGATGTTCCTAAAGAGCGGGTCAGTGATAAAGTCACGTCTTATCTTATTCTCGATGAACAATAAAGTTTGATCCCTCTCCTTGATGCTGCCTAAAAAAATAGTAATTTGGCCTTACAAGAAAGTCGCGGGAAATATGGTCAAGGGTATCCCGCCGGTTAACGGGTAAGTCGAATAGAGGAGATAATGGCGGCAAAAAGTATCCCACATTAATCAAGTAAGTAGTAAACCGCGAGATTTATGTTATGGCAAGCATGGCGAAATAAATAGTAAGCGAGATATCCGACAGGAAATGATGACGAGAAATTAATCTTAGTCGTATGCGACATAGAGGAAGCGGCATGTAACTATCTATAATATAGAACCAATTAAACGACTACACGTGAAAATGGAAAATAATGTAACCTTACAAAAAAGATTTGGCCCATAGTTATTTTAGGCCCAAAAAAAGCCCAAGAAAGGGGGGAAGGTTAAATAAAAAGAGAATACTACTGATAAAGAGGATGATTCTAATTGGAAGGAAAAAAAAACACGTGAAAAGGGGAAAAAGAGGGGAAAGAGGGGAAAGAGGGGAAGAATTTAGGTCACTTAAACGGAAACTGGAGATTGACATTCATATCGGGAGAGCGGAGGCGAAGAGGAAGGCGGCAATGGAAACGGTAGCACAACCGACAGCGAATGCAGGCGAGGCAAGGATGGCGGAGGAGGTATGGTTTGGCGCCGGAGCATCGGCGGCAAACGAGGTTTCGATAAGTGAGAAGACGGTGGCGAGAACCGCCGTTAGTACGATTTGAGAAGCAGAGGGGCGAGAGACGGCCATTGTTGTTGTTCTAGAGAGAGAAAGTGTGAGTATTAGAGAGAGAAGCAGAGGGGCGTAGTCGGATGCGTTTGGAAGCATGAATTGGTAAGTTGAATCTCTTCTTTTCTCCCCCACCCCCGACATTTTGTTAAGGTTTTCTGTTATTATGTTCTGAAATAGAGTTCTTATTCGCACGGCGGAGGGGCTTACGCCGGAGACGCCCCCGGTTTAGTTTTTTTGGTTGTTTGTGTGCAGATTGATCGGAGAAGAAGGAGCCGGAGCATCATTTTTGGACTACAACGGTGTGTTGCTGCTTGAGGAAAATCCTGGCAACATCAATTGGTTCCGTTGCCGGGACTGAAACCTCTTCTCCGTTACGGTAATTTATGGGTGTTTTGGACAACGGATCTGGACGGGCAGAGCAATCGGAGTGGGCAATCAACAGTTTCCGATTTTTCTGGGCAAAGGAAAAAGTCAGTTTCGCTCCAATGGCAGCTTCCAAGTTACTGCTCATTCTGGTCGCCATTTTCAACATCATCGCTTTCGGATTGGCTGTTGCTGCTGAGCAGAGACGAAGCACTGTAATTACTCTCTCTCCCTCGCTGCTTCTGTATTAATCTGTCTACTGTTTGTCAATGCATTCTGTTGTTCTGTAAATGGTGCAATGTGTGTTTGTGTCTCTGGGTGTTTTTGTGATGTCTAATTAATTTTTAATCTTAGATGATTTTAGTCAGCATTCGGTGATCAGATTAATGTTATAACTAGATTTCTGGCTATAAGTACATAAAGTGTATTGTTTGTTTCTGTGCCTTGGTGGTTTTAAGGAGATTGAAGGAAATGAATTTGAATAGAAATGGAAATCATACAAAAGCTACCCCCCTTTTTAAGTGAAAATATGTTTTGGTGTCAATTGTTTGTTTATTGATACAGTGAATCAACAAGTGAACCAAAATGAAATATAATGTGAGTTATTGGATTGATTCCTCCGTTTAGATGCTTGTGGGCATTGGAAATGAATTTTAATTGAAATGGATATCATTCATAAGCAGCTAATCATGACCCGTTGTTGCAGTTAGGTTTTGGTTTCAGTAGGCTATGTGAATGTTTTGTCGTTATCTCAAAAAATAAGAGTGTACAATTAACATGCAGTTGTCTGTGAATATTGATTTTAGAGAATTTGATGTGAATCTGATCTGGTAGCATGATATCTCAGTTGTTTACATGTTATATCTTAGATTTTTCTCAGAGTGATGGTGGTAGTTTATAGTACTGTTTTAGTGGGAAGTTCATGTCAATTCTCGAAAGCAGTTCGTTTCGGTATATATTGTATCTGTATGTGCATATATTCATGTTTGGAGATGTATGCAATTTCAATTCATTTCTTTCTCTCTCACTGAAATCTAGCTATTGATTTTTGTTATCAATTTGACTGTTCGGAAGCAACTTGAGCAGTTTGTGTTTATTATGTGAAATCTATGTTTCACTATGTAATTTTTGTGTGTGTGCACGCTTGTTTTCTTGATTTTGAATATTCTAGAGCTTGATTTGCGGTTCTTGTAGTAGCATGAATAGAAGTTGCTTTTATGTGAAATCATTGATTTGTGTAATTAATTTGAGTAGATGTTTATGCAGTTTTAGTGTATAATTATGCAAGTTTCCAGAGATAAATCCGTTTTGTCTATCATTCAAATAAATTCCATGTCTCATAGATGATAATGTTATGTTGCACCAACTAGAGCAAGTATTGTGTCAATTTTGTTTTATAATGATGCTACAATGATAACTATATGCTTCAAAAATTTAGTAATTTCTAAAAAAAAAAATAGACATGCATTTTGGGACGGAGGAGTAGTCATTTGGGCTTTCAAAATCCAGTCTTCAGGTTGTTATGTTTCAATCCTTTGGAATGCCTTGCACTTGCAGGCTGGGTGTTTGTCTTGTTGCCTATGTGGGGTTTTGAGCATTGTATGTATTATATGCTAGAGCATTGTTTTAATATGGCGTAAAACGTCAGAATGTGTGGTTTGAAAAGGTAATGACTAATTAAGTTTTTGTTGCCCACTTCCCACGCTCATTCTGTTCTACTAATCCAATCTGTTAATGATAATGTCAACCTTTTGTTTTAAAAAAAAAAAAATTGTATTCGCATAATTGGTGGTGTGGAGATGATTATAGCAATGTAATATGCTTGAATTTTTTAGAGGAAGAACTCAAAATTATTCACTCCCAGATAACAATTATAAACTAAGTGTATGATCAAATAGAGCTTAACTTATTGATTTCACCTAGAAAGGGAATAAGGCATGGTAGTAAGAACTTACTTGTATTTTAGTAGTTTAGATCAAAACCCTTTCACCAATGCAGGCTTGCTTTTCTTTGTTTACTCGTGCACTGAATTTGAGCTGTAAGGATCTGAGGGTCTCATTTGGCAGAGAGTAGGAGATAATTGGAAAAGTTTTCTTTCTTTTTAATCAATAATTCTACTCATGTTTTTGCATGTATCCGAGGGTCTCATTTGACAGTAGAGCTGAGAATAGTGTAGGAGCTTTATACCGATGTGGCAATGTCATTTCTTTACATCTGATAAAGTCTCTTGCATTTCCAATGGCTGATCAGTTATGGGGTTTATTTTAAGACACAGATCATTGTCAGTTTTCTTGTTACAAGTATATAATATTGATGTATGTTAATAATTCCAGTGTTTTGTAAGTAGAATTGATTATTGTATGTTCCGTGGAATGTAAGGGTATGAATCTGTAAATATGAAGATGTGTTATACATTGTGTGGTGTGTTATATTATGTGTATAAATTCTACTAAGCGTAATAAAAAAATAGAATAGATATGAGACTTACAGGAAATGGAACAATGTTAATGTGCAACTGACTGTGATAATGGTTGTTGTGTGTCATGGAGTGCTATGTGGTATTAAAAACATGAAGTAAAGTTTTAAATGTTTGTGAAGTGCTGTAATTAATTGTGTGTAGTTATTATAGAAGAATTGTGAATTGTTGTAATATATGTAGTGATGTATGACAGTGAAGGAGAACGTTGTAAATACAAAAAAAAAAAAAAAAAAAAAAAAAAAAAAAAAAACAAACGTGATTAGGTGTGGTTAATTGTGTTTAGTGTAACCATGTAATGGTGATCATGCTTGCGTGCCGTGTGTTGCAATAGGTATAGTGCGCATAAATATGTTGTGTAATATAATATACTCCCTCCGTCCCGTCCGAAAGGGCACTTTTGGTCAACAACAGTTAACTTTGACCCAAACATTAATGCAAATCTAATCATCTTATTGAAATTCTAAAAATTGTTATTCATAAACCATTTAATGATTTATCAATAACAATTTTTAGAATTTCAATATAATGTTTAGATTTGCATTAATGTTTAGGTCAAAGTTAACTTATGTTGACCAAAAGTGCCCTTTCGGGCGGGACGGAGGGAGTATGTATTTATGTAAGGTATTAACACAAAAATGCTGATTTACATAAAAGTACAGAAATAAGTTGTTTACATGTGTATGCAATAAATGTGGTTAAACACTTTTAAGGTGGATGTAATATGATAGTCAATATATTAAAAAGGATATGACATTGAAATAGTTGTTTGTCGATTCATAAATTGTGCATTGATTTAGTTGCTTAATTGGAAATTACAAAAATTAGTGAATTATGCATCTTGGCTGAGTATAAAAAAATTATGGTACGAGGAAAATGAGATCTAATTAAAAGTGTTGTGCGAGTTTTATTTTCTTAGTTTAGTATATGTTAACTTATGCTTATAAATAGTGATAATATGTGCGAATTGGGTGTTCAAAATTTGATAGTCATTAATTGAAGAAAACTTGGGTGAATTTTAATCTTGAAGTGGAAAAATGCCATGTGACTTGATTATGGTTAATAAATACATGTTATAGTATATGCGAATACAAAACAAGTCTAAATAAATAAAGAATAAAATGCTAGCTTGTTATATTGTGAAACATATTTATTTGTTGGAAATGATATACCATGTATGTTACGGAGAGAATGTTTTATATGTTATAATTATGCTTGGATTAAGTTGCATAATTTTAAAAGAACGATGGTATGTCGCATGCTTACTTATCGCTTGAAATGAAGGAAGGAATTATTATGTTGCATAAGAAAAATAATATTTAATGAAGTTAACTACGCGAGCTTGGTGCTTTTTTGTTTATGTGCACAAATTATATTGAAGTTATGGGAAGATGTGCTAATGTGACTTGTGAGGGGAAAGCATCATAGTATAATATAAGAGTACGTTGACCTGCTTTTTTTTTTTTTTTTATGTGTGGTCCTAAGGAGGGAAATGTTGAAAAACGATAAAGGTGAGGCAATGTCATTTATTCAATTTTATTCTTGGTGGAATTATTTCAAGTCGTTTATTATGAATGTACGAAAGGGGGTTGTGAATTGACAGAAAGTTATGGAAATGATTGTTTTTGTATGTTGCGTAAATATTGAATGAAGTGAAAGTATGAAATTGTCGGGTTTAGTATTTGACTTGCTTTTTATGGTGTTTTTGTTTTGCATATGAATGGCGAGATAATGACTCGAATGTGCGGTAAATGCGAAATGGAGGTCAAGGCGAATAAAGAATAAAGTCAAGAAGGAAGGTCGCTGGGAGTAAGGTTGCCTAAAGACAACCTCACTTTTCGATGGGAGTATAAGGATATGGAGATATCCCGCGATAAAGAAAGAGGGTGAGGGATTTTTGATGAATTATCAAAACAAAGTGACGGAAAAAGAGAAAAGTCAGTGCAGAGAAATGAAAGAGCAAAAGCCAAAAAAGTGTCTTGCCAACTAATTTTTGTAATATGTAAAGGTGGTGCTATATATTATTAAAAGGGAACCACATCCCGAATTGTGGGGAAACCACATCCCGAATTGTGGGGGAACCACATCCCGAATGTTGGGGGCTCACATCCCGAACTGTCGAGAAAGTGGCGGGACCACTATAAAAACGAGTCCAAGGACTATAAATACGAAAGTCCACGGACTATAAAAATGACAGTCTACGGACTATAAAAATGAGAGTCAGTCTACGGACTATAAAAGATGCGAGTCAGTCTACGGACTATAAAAGATGCGAGTCAGTCTACGGACTATAAAAGATGCGAGTCAGTCTACGGACTATAAAAGATGCGAGTCAGTCTACGGACTATAAAAGATGCGAGTCAGTCTAAGGACTATAAAAGATGTGAGTCAGTCTACGGACTATAAAAGATGCGAGTCAGTAAGATGCGAGTCAGTCTAAGGACTATAAAAGATGCGAGTCAGTCTACGGACTATAAAAGATGCGAGTCAGTCTACGGACTATAAAAATGCGAGTCAGTCTAAGGACTATAAAAATGCGAGTCAGTCTAAGGACTATAAAAAGGAGAGTCTACGGACTATAAAAATGAAAGTCTCCGGACTATAAAAAAGAAAAAGTCCCATCTCGACTGAATGGCATGTATATGGATGCGAATATAAACAAGAAAAGAAAGCACATCTCGCCTGAATGGCATGAAAAGATGTCGCCATACGAGAAAAATAAAAAGTACATCTCGCCTTAAGGGCATGTAAAGATGTCGCTACAAAAAAAAGAATTGGCGGCTTAAAAGAGGCTCACATCCCGAACTGTTGAGTTACAAGACGGGCTTATGTGAGTCAATATATGAAAAGGAAAATGAATGTCGCAGATAATTAAGTTATCGGCGGGACCATAAATGAATCCCGCCTCAAACTTGGGGGCTTCTGATGCTGCCTAAAAAAATAGTAATTTGGGCTTACAAGCCCTTGAATGATAAATGGTTATAAAGGGCCCAACCCAAGATAGGCCCAAGAAGAAAGTCGCGGGAAATATGGTCAAGGGTATCCCGCCGGTTACCGGGTAAGTTGAATAGAGGAGATAATGGCGGCAAAAAGTATCCCACATTAATCAAGTAAGTAGTAAACCGCGAGATTTATGTTATGGCAAGCATGGCGAAATAAATAGTAAGCGAGATATCCGGCAGGAAATGATGACGAGAAATTAATCTTAGTCGTATGCGACATAGAGGAAGCGGCATGTAACTATCTATAATATGAGACCAATTAAACGACTACACGTGGAAATGGGAAATAATGTAACCTTACAAAAAAAATTTGGCCCATAGTTATTTTAGGCCCAAAAGCCCAAGAAAGGGGGGAAGGTTAAATAAAAAGAGAATACTACTGATAAAGAGGATGATTCTAATTGGAAGGAAAAAAAAACACGTGAAAAGGGGAAAAAGAGGGGAAAGAGGGGCATGATCTGAAGAGGGGAAGAATTTAGGTCACTTAAACGGAAACTGGAGATTGACATTCATATCGGGAGAGCGGAGGCGAAGAGGAAGGCGGCAATGGAAACGGTAGCACAACCGACAGCGAATGCAGGCGAGGCAAGGATGGCGGAGGAGGTATGGTTTGGCGCCGGAGCATCGGCGGCAAACGAGGTTTCGATAAGTGAGAAGACGGTGGCGAAAACCGCCGTTAGTACGATTTGAGAAGCAGAGGGGCGAGAGACGGCCATTGTTGTTGTTCTAGAGAGAGAAAGTGTGAGTATTAGAGAGAGAAGCAGAGGGGCGTAGTCGGATGCGTTTGGAAGCATGAATTGGTAAGTTGAATCTCTTCTTTTCTCCCCCACCCCCGACATTTTGTTAAGGTTTTCTGTTATTATGTTCTGAAATAGAGTTTTTATTCGCACGCCGGAGGGGCTTACGCCGGAGAAGCCCCCGGTTTAGTTTTTTTGGTTGTTTGTGTGCAGATTGATCGGAGAAGAAGGAGCCGGAGCATCATTTTTGGACTACAACGGTGTGTTGCTGCTTGAGGAAAATCCTGACAACATCACTCCTCATCTTCTAGTGTGGTATATCGTAAAATAAAAATAAAAATTGAAAGATGTACGAAAGAGACGGGGAATTAGATGTTGGAACCAAACACTATCCAGTCCATATTAACTTGGCCCACTCGAAAATGAAGAGATGGGCTCAAATCCTCTCTACATCTAGGTACCGTCATAATTCTTCTTTTATTTTACTCTTTATTTATTTTCACAAAATATTACCTTCGTTGGCTGCCTTAAGAGCACCTGCAATTGATGAAGGCCACACGGGCGGCCCGGCCCGGAAGAGGCGGGTTTAACGGTGAAACGGGCGAAGTCCGTTCTGTCCGTGTGAGTAAACGGGCTTAAGCCCGGCCCGGCCCGTGATCCGCTCCAAGAGAAGGCCCGCCCGTTTGGCCCGGATCCAAGGATCCACGGGCCAAACGGATTATCCCTTCTTTTTTTTTTTGCAAAATTTGAAATGGGGGCTGGGGGGTTTCGAAACCGGGTAGATGGAGGGGTTTGGGGTCAGTTTACCACTTGGACACTAAGTCCTTATTGTTATTTTTATCCAAATGTTAAATATAAATAAAAGTTTAATTATACCTATTAGAATTTAGAAAATATAATTAACATTATTGGGATTTGGCATTTGGGGCTAAGTTTATTTTTTTTAATGTACATATATTTTTTTAATAAATGAAATATACCTCTTAGAAAATAATTTAGTAAAAACAATGTACATTTATTTTTTAATAAATGAAGTATACATTTGTGAATGTTGTAAACAACGTAGTCAATTTACTAATAGAACACAACATATTTTTTTGAATTTTCATTGTCTTCAAATGATGGAAATTTAAATTACATACTCTTGAAATGATGAAAATTTAAAGTACATATTTTTTAAATAACAAAGTCTTCAAATAACATAGTCTTCAAATCTTCAAATAATCTTGGAAATAATTAAAAAAGGTCTTCATGGAAATAATTAACAAAGTCTTCAAATAACATAGTCTTCAAATCTTCATATAACATAGTCTTCAAATCTTCAAATTAAACATTGTCTTCAAAAAGCTTTAAATCTTCAATATCGTTGTAGCTTCAAACTCTTTGAAATTGTTGAATTCTTCAAATCTTCTAGTATCCATCTCTCAAAAACTCTTCGTTGAGGTCGTCTTCATCGGGGCTATCACATTCGTCATCTTCAAGATCTCGAAATGTTCCTTGTTTCCTCAATTCCGCATCATCCCAATCCGAAAGGCAAATCAACCTCTCAATTAGAGCGGGCTTTAGTCTATTCCTCTTTTTCGTCACGACTCTTCCTGCAACACTAAAAGCAGCCTCCGATGCTACCGTGGACACCGGAGTGGTAAGTAGATCACGTGCCATCATAGAAAGAATAGGATAAATATTAGCATGAGATTTCCACCATTGGAGAACATTTAAGTCCTCAAAACTTTCACCATCTAAGGGGTAGAAGGGACTATCAAGGTATTGGTGTAATTCATTCCCCCCACTTTCAATAGTAGTACTAGAAGAGGATGTGGATGACCCTTTTGGTTTCTTCAAGAAACCCCAACCCTTTTTAAACAACTTAGTTTTCTCTTTAGATGGTTTTTCGAGATGTAGTGTTTGGCTCTTTGAGTGTTCTACAATAGTGGTCATACAAACGAAATAGGATGGTGTGAATTTCCCTAAGTTGTTGCCTAGACAAAGTGATTACACTATTAGGTTCAAGCTCGGGATTCATGTTTTCATAAAATTGATCAAACAATTCACCTAATAATGTGAACTTAATTCTAGGATCCATTATCGCGGCTAATTGGGAAGCTATGGGAAAATGTGGATAATACTTGGTGAATTTTTTTCCATATCCATAACGGCACCTCCAAAGATTTCATGTGTTCTATATTGGCTAATAACCCCACTTATGACATATAGCTCACGACATAAAATATGGGAGGTGGGATAATAGCTTCCCGAAAATATTTTGGTAGCCCTCCAAAAAGGTTTAAGTAAACCTAATAGTGTAGTGGCTATCGACCAATAATGATCACTAATTTGGTTGTCCATTTGATAATTCACAAAGTATTCCTTTATGACCACCTTATAGTCAACCGCTCTCTTCAACATGGTATAGGTTGAGTTCCACTTAATATCCTCGGCCACTTTTGGCTTCAAGTATTTCATGTTATAAGCGCCACATAAATCGGCATAAACTTTCAACCTTGGCCCGGAATTTCGAATTACATGGCAAGCCGTGTTAATGTGGGTGGTGAGGTACTTTAGTGAGCGTATCAAATCATGGATACATAGATTAAGAATGTGACATACACACCTAACATGAAACAAGGTGCCATCTAGAGGAGGATTAAATGCTTCGATCAACATTTTGGCAGTGAGTGTATTATAGGTTGCATTATCAAAGGACATGGTGAAAATTTTGGGCATGATGACATACTCACTTAATACATCCTTAATATGGCTCGTACATTGCAAGGACGTGTGGGGATAGGGCATTGTTCTAAAGGAAATCACCCGCTTTTGCAACAACCAATCGTCATCAATCCAATGAGCAGTGATACAAGTGAAGGTTTCGGAACTAGAACTTAGAGTGGCCTTCCAAGCATCGGTGGTTAAGCAAATACCACCCTTGTGATCTTGGAGTTGACTCGATAGTTTAAGTTTACCTGTTTGGAATAGCTTCTTTATATGCCTAGTAACGGTTTGACGACTAAATGGTTGGTATGAGGGGTTAAGGCCTTGAGAGTAGCGGGTCAATCTATCATCATCCGAGAGTGACATGGGCAATCGACAACTCACTAAGAACATGGTAACCAAATCAGCATCCACTCTTGGGTAAGTGACACATGGTATATTGAGTTGTGTTTGAATTGTGCCATCTCTTCCACTAGCGGCTTCTTGGTCATGGTTATCCATGTGCCTCTTTATATGAGAGGTACCTGAAGCACCCGGAGGGGTTAAATATTTCTTGCATCGTTTGCATTGGGCTTTTTCTACACCATTAAGAATAACCAAATCATATAAGTGGGCATACTTAGATAATTTGGGAGCCTTACCCTTACCCTTTCCCTTTCCTTTTCCCCTCGCACCGCTAGGTGCACTACCCGAGGCAACTTCGGTATTAGGTTGTGTATTTGAAATTGTGCGAGTTACGTGGGTGAATTGTACATCGTCATCCTCATCCCCCTCCCCACCCTCATCTATGTCTTCTATGTGATGATATGTTCTAGATGTATTATAGTTTGAGTTAGGCTCATTCATCCAATCCGGAGTCGAATCCGGAGTATAGCCGCGAAATGAAGGGGTGTTGATTGGATTTGGTTTTGAGGATTGATTAATTAGATCAAACATAATTTGATCATTACGGTCCATAAAAGAATTATCTATTCGTCCTAAATTTTGATGAGGTACATTACGGTGCAAAAAGGAATTATCTATTGAGTGACGGTTTGGAATGGGTACATTTTGATTTTGATTTTGATTTTGAACCAGTGGTCGGGGGGAATATGCAAATATATCATTAACTATATCATCCATGATTGATAACTAGAAATTTAAAATACTTAACAAAAAACAATTAACTAGCAATTTAAAAGAAATAATTAAATGAAAACAATAAACAAAAACAATAAACAATGAATTAAAATTTAAAGGACTGTTTTTTTTTTTTTTGAGTTATATTTTAGAATTTTTTTTTTCCAGATTTTTTAAAGGACTGTTTTTTAAAGGATTGGTTTTTTTTTTTCGAAATTTTGAAAGAAAAGTTAAAGAAAAACAATGAATTAACTAGAAATTTAAAACATTTTTTATTTGAAAGTTTTTTTTTTTTAAGCCACTGTTTTTTTTTCAGATTTTTTTTTTAAGTTTTCGAATTTTTTTCCAGATTTTTTCCGATTTTTAAACTGTTTTTTTTAATTAATGGACTGTTTTTTTTATTTTCGTTTTTTTTCAGAATTTTTTAACTACTTTTTTTTTTAATTAAAGGACTTATATTTTTGTCCGAAATATTTAAATAAATAATTAAAGGAAAAAAATTAACTACTTAACACAATATTTAACTAGTAAATACTATTTTTTTGGAAATTTTCGGAATTAAAATTAAATAATAAATAACAAATTACTATTAACACAATATTAAAGCATGAAATTTAATACAAAATGAAATACTTAAAACAATAAAATTACCTCCACCTTCTTTCTTCATGGAATTATGGGAATATGGGAATTGGGAAGAGTAAATATTGAGGTAGTATGTATGAATTTTTTTTGGAAAAAAATTAGAAGTAAGAAGTGTTATTTATAGTTTTTTTGAATTTTTTTGGACCAAAATGCCCCTCCAACGTTTATATTAACGGATATATATAGGGGCATTAACGTCATTTCAAAAAAAAAAAAAAAAAAAGGGAAACGGGCCAAACGGACTAAGGGTAAACGGGCCACAAGAAATCCGCGGGCTTGGCCCGTCCGTGGACCAAAAGCCTTCAACAGCCCGCAGACTGCCAAATGATGCGGGCCGAGCACGGGCTGGGTGGCGGGCGGCGGGCTTCGGGCCAAACGGGCTTCGGGCGGCGGGCTTCATTTTTGTCCCACGGGCTTCGGCCCAAATTGGCCATCATCACCTGCAATGATGACAATTTCTCCGGTCGTGGGGTGACGTGGAAGCAACGCCCCAAACAATGGCGCCTTTTATTTCAGGCGTGGAGAAAAGGTGGTTTTACCATATTCTCCAGTGAATCTCACGCTCGAGAGTGAACAAAAAATATGTTGCGTGCATTGCACCCATTAAAAGAGGCGGTTGGATAATAACTTTAGGGGCCGTTTGGTTCCATGAAAAAAAGTGAAGGAAAGGAATGATCAATGGAATTGAATTCCTGAAGAAATTGGAATGGAATTTAAGCTGGTCAAACCTTGTGTTTGGTTGGTACGAAATGAAATGGAATTGTCATTCAATTCCTTGACAAATCATGTTTGATTTGAATATACAAATTATAGGAATGAAGTGAAAACATATAAAATATCCAATTTATCCTTCTTTCAAAAAATTGATGAGTAAAAAAAAATTTCTTTTTTGAGAGGGGAGTGGGGTAGGTAGGGGTATGAAAAATTAGTAAATTTTTTGGGGTGTGTGTGTGTGGGGGGTGGGCGAGGTGGGTGAGGTAGGCGGGGTGGGTGGGATAGTTAAAAAAAATGATTAAATTTTTTTTTTGGGTGGGGGGTGAGTGGGTGGGGTGGGGTAGGCAGGGGGTGGGTGGGGTAGTTACAAAAAATGATTAAAAAAATTTTTTTTGGGGTGGAGGGGGGGGGGTGGGGTAAGCAGGGGGTGGGTGGGATAGTTACAAAAAATGAGTAAAATTTTTTTTTTTTGGGGGGGGGGGGGGTAGGGCGGGGGTGGGGTGGGGTGGGCGGGGTAGTTACAAAAAATGAGTAATTATTTTAAAAAAAAAAAATTGGGGGGGTTAGGGCGGGGGTAGGGTGGGCGGGGTAGTTATAAAAAAAAAAAATGAGTAATTTTTTTTTGGGGGGATGGTGGGTGGGGTAGGCAGGGATAGGGGCGATTTGGGTTTGGAGATATTTTGATCATAAATTTTTTTTTTTACAATTTTATGTCATTTTGATGGAATGAAAAAAATTTAAAAACTTGAACCAAACATATCTAAGGAATTGATTAAACAGAATTGACCATTTCATTTCCTCACTTTACCACGAATCAAACGGGACCTTAGATTGTCAATTGCTTTGCTAAAAGAAAGAAAAAATTTATAAAACAAATTTTAACCGTGTTCATTGTTTTTTCGCACATGCCAACCAATATGACGATACAGTTATCCATTTTATTAATTTCATAATAAAAAATTATACTTTTTCGTCCCATTTAAAATGGCAATAATTAATAATAAAACAATATATTTAGTAATAAATTTGATTTATTAATAATTATAAATATTAATTATAATTAAGGATAGAAATTATTATCTACTATAATACAATAATTTAGGGGTTTAAGTGGTTCGATCTAAATCGCGATTTGAAATCGAACCAAACCAAATTAAACCACGCGGTTTAGTTCGTTTTTCAAGCAATAGTGGTTTGGTTCAATTTCAAAAATTGTTAAACCGTGTGGTTCGGTTTGGTCTGCGGTCTGGACCCCCAAACCACGGTTCGAGATCGCGAGATTAAACCACCAAACCGAACCAATAAATCAAACCACCAAACCGTTCATGTGCGTGACACGTGCAACTTAACTGTGTTTTTAAAGAATTTCGTCAAAAAGCCCTTAATTGACGAAAAATTTAGATATTGAGCCCTGATTTGATAAAAAAAATATGGGGTCCCGTTTGGAGAACACCCTCTCGACTTTAGACCCTAAATTGCAATTTGCCCTTTTATTAATTTCATATATATATTTATAATATTACGAACTAAACAAAAATGTAAAATTATACTTTCTCCGTCCATTTAAAATTGCAATAATTAATAATAAAACAATATATTTAGTAATAAATTTGATTTATTAATAATTATAAATATTAATTATAATTAAGGATAGAAATTATTATCTATATAATACAATAATTTAGGGGTTTAAGTGGTTCGATCTAAATCGCGATTTAAAATCGAACCAAACCAAACCAAATCACGCGGTTTAGTTCGCTTTTCAAGCAATAGTAGTTTGGTTCAATTTCAAAAATTGTTAAACCGTGTGGTTCGGTTTGGTCTGCGGTCTGGACCCCAAATCAGGGTTCGAGACCGCGAGATTAAACCACCAAACCGAATCGATAAATCAAACCACCGAACCGTTCATTATTAACCGCGGATATGCATATCTTTCATTTGCACATCACATTTAGATTTGAAAATCTCTAATTCTATTCATGAATTTTAGCATATACTCCCTCCGTCCCATAGATTTATGGACTTTTGGGTTTTGCACGGGGATTAAGGAGGAAATATTATATTGAAAGTGTTGTGAGCGTGAAAATAAAATAGGAGAGAGAATGAGTGGAGAGAATAGTAAATTATAATGGTGATGTGAGTATTAAAATAATGTAGGAGAGAGAATGAGTGAAGGAAATAGTAAAGATCCCTTTCCATTTTGGGAAAGTTAGATATTATTGTGGGACGCCCAAAAGTTTACATATTATTGTGGGACGGAGGGAGTAACCCTTTTTTTTTCTTTTGGTTAATCTTCCTGTAATAATGTTAATTCACTTTTTATCACATACCATTATAGGTGCTTAAATAGCTTGTTGTTATTATAAACATTAAATCACAATTTCATTTAAATTTTGAATCTTTTTTGTATGCTATGTCTGAAAAATTCAAACAAACATGACAATTAATAGTGTAGTCTGAAACCATGTCCTATGAAAATAAGTCGTGTTCTATTTTATGTTTTGAAACGTGATTTGAACTTTGCTTTAAACCGCGGTTCAGACCGTAAAATCAAATCGCGGTTAGAATCAAACCGAAACAAATCATGCTGGCTTGTTTCGATTCAGTTTGATTTTTTTCATGTTTCGTATCGGTTTGAGATATTTTCAATAGGGATGTAAATGGTTCGGTTTGGTTCGGTTTAGGCCAATTTACGGATCAAACAATTAGTCACCGGTTTGGAAAAATCTTAAATCGAACCGAACCATGAAAAATTTCAAACAAAACCAAACCACCGTGGTTTGGTTCGAACTGCGGTTTGATTTTACGGTCCGAACCGCGGTTTAAACCACAATTCAAATCACGGTTCAAACCATGAAATAGAACATTGCTTAAACCATTAATTAGAACATGGTTTCAAACTACACAATTCATTGTAATGTTTGTTTGAATTTTTCAAACATAACATACATAATAGATTCAGTATTTAAACACAACTTGAAATTGTGCTTCAATGTTTATGATAACAACATGTCATTTGAGTACTTGTAATGATATGTGCTAAATAGTGAATTAACATTATTACAAGAAGATTAACCAAAAGAAAAAAGGGTTATGGGCTAAAATGCATGAATAGAATTAGGAGTTTTCAAATCTAAATGTAAAGTGAAAATGAAAGATATACATATTTACTAAGCATATTGAACAGTTTGGTGCTTTGATTTATTGGTTCGGTTTGGTGGTTCGGTCTCGCGGTCTTGAACCGTGGTTTGGGGGTTCAAACCGCAGACCAAACCGAATCACATGGTTTGACAATTTTTGGAATTGAACCAAACCACTATTGCTTAAAAATCGAACTAAACCGCATGATTTTGTTTGGTTCGATTTCGAACCGCGGTTTGAATCGAACCACTTACACCCCTAATTTTCAAACCGATAACTAGTGTTTCGATGCGTAAATTAGCCTAAACCGAATCAAAACGAATCATTTATACCCCTACAATAATTAATATAATAATAAAATATTAAAACAATATATTTAGTTATAATAATTGTATTAAAAATGAATAGAAAAGATAAAATAAATTTAGATAATAGAAAATAAGAAAGAGAAACTGATGACTTTTCTAACCGAGGATACAATAGTGTGAAATTGAGATTATTGATAACTGAGTAAGTGGAGTTGATGATGTGGAGGAGAGAAGGATCACGTGACCGGGTCACCACTGCAGCGGATGGTCTAAACCCAGATTCTTCTTCCACGTCGCCGATTCCCATCTCAACCAAATTATGGATAATGACGCCGAAATTCATGGAGTTTGGGGATTTCAGAATCGTCAATACAAAATAACCCAACTTCAAAGTTCGTTAATAACAACACACTGAATAAAGGAAGGAAGAAGACCGGAGAAAGAAATGAAAACCCATGTTTCTCCATCTCCTTCCGGACAGCAAAATGGGGACTCCATTGATGGAATTTGAAGCTCCATCGGTAGACCAGCAGAGAAGGGACTCAGGGGAGGAAAGAAAAGTAAGAGTGGGGGGAAGGGGGAGCCAGGAGGGAGAGGATGGAAAAATGGAAGCCATTGAAGATGCAAAAATTGAAGCTGGGTAAAACCAATTGACAAATAGAAGTAAAATTGACCACGAAATCAAATCCTAATTCCCCCAATTCATGAGTTAGAAGCCTAATTTTACTAGTGTTCAAAAACGCGGCCTAGGCGCTTAGGCGCTGGGCGATGACCAACCGCAGCGTCTTTTAGCAAATCAGTCAAATTAGGCGTCGGCGCCATTAGGCGTGACTACGTGCCATTAGGTGTTGACTAGGCGTTGACTAGACGGAAAAACTCCAAGGCCATGGCCCCGGCTACGGCCGAAATAATCTTGCCATCCCAGCCTCGGCCTCATATATATACCCAGGCGCCACATTTTAGTTTGTTTTGATTTCGATGTGGGATAACCTCCTGCAAGGCCACGGCCAAGGCCAAGGCCGAGCCAAGGCAAGGTCAAGGCAGGCCGAGCCCAAGCGCCCCATTTTACTTTGCTTTGATTTCGATGTGGGATAACCTCCTGCAAGGCCACGGCCAAGGCCAAGGTCGAGGCAAGGCAAGGCCACGACCAAGGCCAAGGTAGGCCGAGCCCATGCGCCACATTTTGCTTTGCTTTGATTTCGATGTGGGATAACTTCCTGCAAGGCCACAGCCAAGGCCAAGGCCGGCCGAGCCAAGGCCAAGCTATATTTTTATTATTGTTGACAAATAATTTTTTGGATATAATTTTTATTATTTTTGATAAATAATTTTTTGGATATATATATAAATTTATGAAATATATTTAAATTTTGTCTAATTTCTCGGCCCCGCCTAGGTCCCACTTAGGCTCCTAGACGCTAGGCCCGACTCCGCCGCCTAGCATCCGCCTAGCGCTTTTCAGAACACTGAATTTTACTTTGGTGTAATTAATTTTAGAGGAGTGACAGAAGGTGGGAGTAGGGTGGTTGTGGTGGTCGGAGGAAGAAAAAGATGAAGGAGAAGTGAGAGATATTTTTACATTGAGTTTCTTATTTTACCCTTAAAAATAGATCTAAAAATAGATCTCATATATTACTTATGGCCACTTAACTGAAAAAAATAAATATCGTTAGTCCCAAGTAACATGGATGCAGTTAAAAAGCAGTTTATGTATGATAAATACAACAAAAAAGAGTTTATGCAATCTACGAACCACAATAGTTGAGATACTTTTAATTCAATTCTCCTAATAATAACTAAAAAAATATACCAAAAAATAAATAAATTGATGTTGTAACTTATATTTATATTGTGCCGTATGTTGTAATCATCCGAATCAAGTCTTCTTTTACTTCAATCTTATGCACAAGCTGTGCCCCATTTTGTTAGTTCCATCCATGATCATCCAAAAAGACTCATTTTGTCATAAAATGTAAACATTAAACACTATATTGTCAAAATTGCAACAATAAAACCTAAATTGCAATTACTGCTAAACTTTGGATACTAACGAGCTACTCCCTCGGTCTCCGTCCCAGACCAAGGGTTTTAGGGGGGAATTTCACGCTTTTTAAGATTTTTTTTTTAAAAAATGAATAAAAGTTAAATGTGGGATAGGAAATAGTAGTTAATAATTGTTTTTTTTTTTTGTAAATATGCTAACTTTATAAAAGTACTAGCACATGCTCGTGTCCAAAGCCACGTAATTTTTTTTAAAAAATTTTTTTTAAGGGCAAAATGGGAAAGGGACAAATGTATGAGAGGAAAATGAGAATTTCCGCACTTGACACTGTTCAAAGAACTGTAGCAAACACCACTCTAATTTATACTATAGATAATTAATGGTTTTTTTGTAATATGGATAAGGAATACTCCCTCCGTCCATTTACTTACTTCACACTTTCTATTTTGGGCGTTCAAATACATACTTCACACTTTGTTTTTTACCTAAAAAGAAAACTTTATATCATTAAAATATTAACCCTACCCCACTTATTCTCTCTCCTAGATTATTTTAATACTCACAACACCATTATAATTTACTATTTCCTCCACTCATTCTCTCTCCTATTTTACTTTCACACTTACAACACTTTCAATATAATATTCTCTCCTTAATAACCGTGTAAACAGTAACTGTGAAACATGTAAATGGACGAAGGGAGTAGTAGTTAATGATTGATTTTTTAATATGAGAGAGAATGAGCGAAAGAAATAGTAAGTTAATGATTGATTTTTTTGTAAATATATTAACTTATAAGGATATAATGAATTTGTAAATATATTAAATTATAAGAATATAAATATATTCAAAAATTTGCCATTTAAAAAAAAAAACTCTTGATTTGGATCGGTAAATACTAAATACAGGGAACAAAAAATACAGGGAACGAAAAATTCCAATTCTGCCCTTGCCCGTCTCGTGTGTGTATACACGAGATGTTCTCACTTATCCCGTGTGAATCTACACGCGATGTCTCGTGTACATATACACGAAATAAATGTCGTGTATATGCACACGAGACATCTCTCGTGTAATTTCACACGAGATAGTATCAATGGTAATTACACGAGATAGTATCAATGGTGGACGAGAGAAGGTATAAGTGGTCCATAATCAAGTCGACGATGGCGACTTATCTCCTCACTCATCTTCCTCCTCGCTAATCCAACGCTAGGAATCTTTGTAAACCCTACGTAAAAGAGCGTTAACCTAGGAATCTAGGTCAAGGTTCTTGATTCCAATTTTCAACTCCTTTCGCCGTGAATTAAATCCTTGCCTGGAAGCTCATTTCAAGGTCAATTTCACATCTCTCGCACTCGCCGATTTATTCTTATGTAATTCCTTAATTTCATTCTCTACCCCCAATTTTGTAGAATTTTTTCCCTGCAATTGCCTTTGATTTTGGTGAATTCAAGTTAATTCAAGTTCGTACATGCATTGCAGATGTTATGGGTATTTCGTGTAAATTCACATACCTAGATTGAGAAGAGTTGAGAATGAATCAAAGAAGGCATTGTGGTGGGCAATTGTGGTTGGAAGTTAGGTCGCCGGCGAATGGTTTGGTGAGGAAGACTGTGTTTGCGTATAGAGAAAAAGCTCTTTAGGTATATAAATGGATATTTTGGTAATTTACATAGTTCTCTGTATTTTTGGTTCCCTGCATTTAATCATATCCTTTAGATCGGACCAAAAGGGAAAAGTAGTAGTCGTGGTCTGGTCGGGGACGGAGGGAGTATTTGCCCGCAGCTTAAACCCTAACCATACTCACTCGAACACCTCCGAGCTCACTTCTCCCACACACTCTCCTCCGCCCTCCGGCCATTTCCACCACCGTATGAATTCCACCGCTTAGATACACTGATCGCAGCTCCACCGCCGCCCTCCACATCTCCACTTTTCAGGCCAAGAAATGGCTTACATCTCCGCCTCAAAGCCACCCCACCTAAATCCCATCCTCTTCTCCAATCTCTCCCGCCTCTCCACCACCCATTTCAAATCCCTCCGCTCTTTCTCCTCCGAATCCCTCCATGAAACCCCGATCAACAACCCCGATTCCACAACCGGATCCCCAGAATGAAGAACTACTCAAAAGTGCGGTCGCAGATGCAGAAGTCAAATCCAAATCCAAGTCCAGTTCTTCCCAGGGTAAGAATCGTAAAACCGAAAACTTGGAGGATACCGTTTGTAGGATGATGGCGAATCGAGCTTGGACTACCCGTTTGCAGAACTCAATTAGAGGTTTAGTTCCCGAATTTGATCATGATCTTGTTTACAATGTACTTCATAGCTCGCGAATCCTCGATCAAGCCCTCCAGTTCTTCCGTTGGGTTGAACGGACAGGTTGTTTAAGCATGATAGGGAAACACATTTTAAGATTATTGAGATTTTGGGGAGGGCTTCGAAGCTCAACCATGCAAGGTGCATTTTATTAGAAATGCCCAAAAAGGGTTTAGAATGGGATGAAGATTTGTTTATTATTTTGATTGATAGTTATGCTAAGGCGGGCATTGTTCAAGAAAGCGTCAAGCTTTTTGATAAGATGAAGAAATTGGGAGTGCCTAGGACGATTAAATCGTATAATGCTCTTTTTAAGGTGATTATGCGGAGAGGTAGGTATATGATGGCGAAGAGGTATTTTAATAGGATGTTGAGTGAGGGTATTGTTCCGACTTGCCATACTTATAATCTTATGCTTTTGGTTTCTTTCTTTCTTCGAGAGTTGAAAACCAATCGTTTTTTTGAAGATATGAAAAAGAAAGATATTTTGCCTGATGTGGTTACTTATAATACTATGATTAATGGGTTTATTAGGAATAATAAGGTGGAAGATGCAGAGAAGTTATTTGTCGAGATGAAGGGAAAGAATCTTGAGCCAACTGTGATTACTTACACCACTATGATTAAAGGGTATGTTTCGATGGGCGGGTTGATGAGGGGTTGAGATTGATTGAAGAGATGAAAGGTTTTGGAATCAAGCCAAATGATTTTACTTATGCAACTATATTGCCTTGGCTTTGTGATGCCGAAAAAATGTTTGAAGCTCTGCACCATTGTGAAGGAGATGGTGAATAGACATGTTGCTCCTAAGGACAGCTTAGTCTTTATTAGGTTGATAGAGGGCCGGTGCAAGTTAGGCAACATGGATGCAGCTTCAGATGTGTTGAATGCTATGATTCGGTTGTCCGTTCCAACCGAGGCCGTTCATTATGGTGTTTTAATTGAGAACTTTTGTAAGGCCTGAGAATATGATCGTGTGCTTAAGTTGTTTGACCGATATTATTGAGAAGGAAATTGTATCACTTCGAAGGTGCCGTTGAGATGGAACCCTGCGTTTAATTCAGGTGATTGAGTATCTCTGCAAGAACAATGGAATGACGGAGAAAGCCGAAACATTCTTCAGATAGTTGATGAAAATGGGTGTTCAAGATGAGGTAGCTTTTAATAACTGATAAGTGGGCGGTCAAAAGAAGGTAGTCCCGACTCAGCCTTTGAACTTTTGAAAATTATGATTAGGGAGAAAAATTCTACTTTACGAACGGAGTGCTTTCAAGCTCCTCATTGAGAGCTACTCAAGAAAGGTGATCCACGATGCTAAAACAGTTTTTGATTGTATGATTGAAAATGGGCATTTACCAGATTCATCATTATATAGATCAGTGATGGAAAGTCTGTTTAAAGATGGGAGGGTTCAAGCTGCGAGCCGGGTGATGAAAACTATGGTGGAGAAGGGGGCTAAAGAACACAGGGATCTGGTTGCTAAAATCTTAGAAGCTCTTCTAATGAGGGGTCATGTTGAAGAAGCATTGGGACAGATTGATCTGCTGATGCATGCTGGATGTGCACCTGATTTTGATTGCCTGTTGTCCGTTCTCTGTGAGAAAGGAAAAACAATTGCTGCTATTAAACTTTTAGACTTTTGTTTGGAGAGGGATTATAACGTTGACTTTTCAAGCTATGATAAGGTTTTGGATTCTCTTTTAGCTGGTGGGAAGACCCTTAATGCATATTCAATTTTGTGTAAAATAAAAGAAAAGGGAGGTGTTACCGGAAAGCGCAGTACACTGTGAAGGAGTTGATCAAGAGTCTTAATGAGGAAGGGAACACGAAGCAAGCGGATATACTGTCGAGGATGTTTTTGGGAAAGGAAAAAAAGAAAGGGATGAAACAAGCATCAATGGGTGCTTGACCCTCAGAAATACAATTTTTCTGCAAGTTAAATATGAAACACTGGGAGTTTTCCTGTTAGAAAAATAAGTTGAGAGGAATTTCATGTATTTTATCTATTCGCAGTTGAGGGTTTTGTTTTTTTTGAAGGAAAATGGCTTCTTTTTATTCTTCATTTGAATATTCTGTATTCAAGAAAGATAGGATTATCTTTTTAAACAGGGGATAGAAGTCATCGTAAGAGCTTTGTTCAATCCTTGAATATCGGGATTCCTTTATTTCAATGGTTATGCCAGTTTTACTCGAGGTGCTATGATTTAATATTGAAAACGTGAGTTTTTGTGGGAACATATTTATGTTTCCTTATTTAATTTGTCTTCTATTATGGTAAGAAGATTTTGAGACTTTCATGGAGATTTATAAGTATCTTATTTTTATTAAGAGATTGTAATTATGTAAATATCTTTTATTTATGTACATAGTTTTATATTAGGACTAACCTACTAATATTTGATTTCCTTGTGAGTGTGTTATATGTTTTCATATAGAAAAAGGAATCTCACAAAGGAAGAGGTCGATTGCATGAAGATCTTCTCAATGGTGCATTATAAATACAAGGCATTCAGCACAAAGAGAAGCTACGGTTTTTAGAGAGAAAAACATACATTCTTCATTGTATTCGATTGAGTTAATTTTAGGTTGTGAGCTTACATCCGTAACTCACATCTAGGTTTTCATAAAGTTCTCTTGTTTTACTTCTGATTGAATAAGTCCTACTTGGGAAAGGGGAGTTGTTCATATCATAGAAGGTGATTAGAACGTGTTTAGTATTTTCATATTTTAGTTTTTCACTTATTTGTTTTTGTAAGAAACATAAGTTTTTATAGTGAAAGGTTTTTGGGCGTAAGCCTAGTTTGCCGATCACACGTATCAAGAAGCGTATATAACTCTTGAGTTATTGCATTTTATTTACATTTAATTGTTTTATTCCGCCGCATTATCTCGTGGATGTGTGGACAATTGTGAGACACATCTCGTACTCACATCCTTTGCCTATTGCGTGATCCAAGTTTCCTAGCTACACGAAACTTTCAATTGGTATCGTAGCCAACTCTCGAAATATTACCGAGTGTCGATCCGTAAAGTGTAGTCATTATGGAATGCCAAAATCACCAAAATAGGCCTCCCGTCTCGATGGCACAAATTATTCTCTTTGGAAGTCTAAGATGCGAAATTACATCAAAAGTATTGATGAAAGAGCTTGGATGTGCATTCTTGTTGCATGGCAACCTCCTACCGTGGAGAAAAAGCCATCTTCTCGGTGTCAGTGAGTCCTTCTTTGAAAGAAAACCCGAAGAACAATGGACTCTTGATGAAATACAAGCCGCAAATTACAATTCAAAAGCCACGGGTGCTATTTCCAAACCCATGTTTCGGGAATATGTACAAGCTTATAACAAATGAAAGTATAGCCAAAGTCGCTTGGGATATTTTGCAAACTCAATGTGAGGGAGCACCAAGTGTGAAGGCTACTGTGCTTAGAATTTTAATGGATAGGTTTGGAAAGTTACTTCGAATGGAAGAAACCGAGGATATTGTGTCATATGCCGCTAAGATTCATGAGATTTCAAATGAATGCACAAGTCTAGGAGAATCTATCTCCAATGCAAGACTTGTTAGTAAAATACTAAGAACCTTGCCTCGAAAGGTTTAACATAAAAGTAGCCGTGATTGAAGAAACAAAGGACACAAACACCGTAGGTCTTGACACTATCATAGGAATCTTGACCGTGTTTGAGCTTAACCTCGAGGCTCGTAAGAAGAACAAAACACACGCCTTGCCCTTAAAAGTGCCGCCGCTCTACCAAAAGAGCTTGTGGAATTATCCTCCGAAATTGACAAGTCTAATCTTGAAGATGAGGATGTAGCTTTTATTTCAAAGAAATTCAGTTCTATACCGAAAAATAGAAGGATAAGCAAATTCCCCAATAGACCTACTTCCAAGATCGCCGAAAAGCCAAAACCTAGCACCGACACCGGATTCAAGAAACCAAGTTTTGAAAATAAATCATCCGAATCATCCAATGTAGGGCATGTCGTGGCTTTGGTCATTATGCCAATGAGTGTGCTAATACACTTAAAAAGAAGGGAATGAGCTTAATCTGCTACCCTTAGTGACAAGTGAGGATGAGGAAGAAGAAGTGGCTAACATGTCTGCCTTAAATTGCCATTCGTGTTTAATGCTTTTTCGCAGATATAGAAGAATATACTCCCGAAAACCCTCGATGTGGGCTCGCCTGTGTACACATCCGGTGTCACATCCGAACCGGAGCCGAACCGTTTCTCTATAAAAGGAGATTCGATGATGAAGATGAAGAAAGAGACATTCCCTATGAGGAACTCTTTGCCACATACAAGGAGCCGCATACAGATTGGATGAAAAGATTGGACAAAATTGAGGTACTTGTTAAGGTAAACAAATCTCTCGTCCGATAAATTGGCCGCTTGTGAAGATGAAAAAGCCGTACTTTCAAAAGAAAATGATGCTCAAAAGGATACCATTGCAAGACTAGAAGTCCTTGTGACCAAAAGAGAAGTTGACCTTGAAAAATTCAAGAATGAATGTGAAAAAGCCGATAATACTTTCACTAAGTTAAACAAAAGTAAAATGAAAATGGAAGAAGCTTTTTCTATGGGTCAACGTGACAAAATTGGTATAGGTTTTGAAAATAATTTTGTAAAGGAGGGATATGAGGGTTCTACCTCTAAAAGTGTGAAAAACAAGCTTTTAAAGAAAAAGTCATTCTGAGTGAGAAGAGACCAAGAAAGAGGCATTACATCCGTCATTACCGCCTAGCTCCCGGTCACATTAGGCCCTTCGTTACAAACTTAAGGCCGATAAAAATCTGGTAACTTCAAACAAATTTCGTATGTGCGAGAAGATGTATGCACATCCTAACACACATCCAAATAATCCGAGACCTCTCGCAACCCAAAAAGAAAACCGTTAAACAAATGGGTAGCCAAACCAATTACCACCGCAATGTTGTCTACTCTTCCCTCAAGAGTACCGTCTCTCGGCTCTTGGTATTTTGATAGTGGGTGCTCTAGGCACATGATCGGAAACCAAGCAAATTCTTCTTGATATGAAATAATAAATGGAGGGAAAGTAAATTTTGGTGGAGGTGCTCAAGGAAAGATTGTTGGGAAAGGAACCCTAGATGTCAAGTGGTCTCCCAAAATTGCACAATGTGTACCATGTGGAAGGCTTGAAAGCCAACCTAATAAGCATCACCAACCGTGTGATGATGACCTATTTGTGAAGTTTGATAAGCACTTGTGTGAAGTGTTTGATAAGGATAATAAATGTGTGTTTACCGGTCCTAGATCTCGCCGATAATTGTTACCAATTTGGTGACAATCTTTCTTGCCTAAGCTCAAAAGCTAATGATGTCAATCATGGCACCAAAAATTAGTGGCATGCTAGCCGTAGAACTCGGAAGAACTTCAAAGGTTCAAGCCATTAAAGACCTCCCTAACCGAACTTCAAGAACCCCGATGTCCGTGGTTCATGTCAAAAGGGAAAACAAACAAAAGCATCACATAAAAAGGTCCAACAATGCTCCACAACTAGATGTTTGGAGATGATTCACACCGATTTAATGGGACCTATCAAGTAGAAAGCTTTGGTAGGAAAAAGTATGCCTTTGTGTGTGTTGATGATTATTCTAGGTACACTTGGGTAATGTTCTTAAGAGAAAAGTCGAAACAATTGGAGAATTCAAGAATTGGTACAAAAGAGTTAGAAATCTTTATGGTCTTAAGACCGTGAGGATTAGGTCCGACTACGGCACCGAATATGAGAATCAAATGTTCACCAATTTTTGCAATTCTAAGTGGAATCACTCATGAGTTTTCTCGCACCAATCACCCCACAAAGAAATGGAATTGCCGAAAGAAAGAATAGAACCTTGCAAGAAATGGCAAGGGTCATGCTAAGTTCAAAGAACTTGTCCAAAAGTTTTGGGCGTAAGCTTTAAACACCGCTTGTCACATCGGCACAGGGTGTTTCTAAGGATTGGTAGCACTGCCACCCCATATCAAATTCTCCTTGGAAAGAAACCAACCGTAAAATATTTTCATGTGTTTGGTTGTGTTTGTTATATTCTCAATGATAGAGAATACCCGTCCAAGTTTGATTCAAAAAGTGACAAAGCAATTTTCATGGGCTATTCCACAAACAAGAGAGCTTACGTAGTTTTCAATCTCAAAACTAAGACCATTATGGAATCTCGCTAATGTTAAATTTGATGACTCACTTGATCTTAACCTCAAGACTCGCCGAGGATGATGTTTCAGTTGCTTGCCGGATCGGAAGGATGAAGAAACAAGCCGAAAAAGCAAAAGAAACTTCCAAAGGCCGTTAAAAATGATGAACCCGACAAGGATGTAACCAAGGATGTGGACACATCCGCTCCACATCTCGAACCCACATTCGCACCCACATCCACTCAAACTCCCGTAATCGAGGACAGCCTTCCGATTCTCGATCAGATGATGCTCCGTAAGGTAATGTGAATGGGTGTGTGGATAGGTCAAAGGATATCCCTTCTAAAATCCAGAAAACCACCCCACTTCACAAGTTGTGGGAGATGTGCATGCTCAAGTGAGAACTAGACAAAAGGACAAAGTTGATTATAGAAAGATGGCCGGTTTATGGAGTTGCTCCTCAAAGATACTCCCAGTAAGCTTCGTTGTTTTGTTTCTAAAATTGAACCTAAGAATGTTATCAAGCATTGAAAGATGCCGATCGGATTACGGCTATGCAAGATGAATTAATTCAATTTGAAAAGAATGAGGTATGGACTCTTGTTCCTAGACCCTCACATGGTAATGTAATAGGAACCAAATGGATTTTTAAGAACAAAACCGATGAGCAAGGTGTGATAACTAGAAATAAAGCTAGGTTAGTTGCTCAAGGTTATACTCAAATTGAGGGAATTGACTTTGAGGAGACATTTGCTCCCGTTGCAAGAATTGAGTCCATTAGGCTTTTGTTAGCCATCGCTTTGTTACCTCAAGATTACTCTTCATCAAATGGATGTCAAGAGTGCCTTTTTAAATGGGATATTAAATGAGGAAGCCTATGTTGAACAACCTAAAGGCTTTGTGGACTCCAAATACCCTAATCATGTGTATAACCGAAGAAAGCTCAGTATGGGCTAAAGCAAGCCCCTAGAGCTTGGTATGGTAGGTTGACCGACCATTTGCTTCAACTAGGATTCAAGAGAGGTGAGGTTGACAAAACCTTGTTTGTTAGAAGAAATAAGAAAGAGATTCTTGTGGCACAAATCTATGTAGATGACATTGTGTTTGGATCAAATTCCGATCCAATGCTAGCCGAATTTGTGGATAGCATGACTTCCACATTTGAGATGAGTATGGTAGGTGAGTTGAACTTTTTCTTAGGCTTACAGTATTAAGCAATTCAAAGATGGCATGTTCATTTCACAGCCTAAGTATGCCAAGAATCTTGTGAAAAAGTTTGAGCTTGAACACTCTTCACATCAAAGAACCCCAATGGGATCTTCCCAAAAACTAAGTCATGATTCGATGGTGAGAGTGTTGACCAAACCCTTTATAGAAGCATGATAGGAAGTCCGCTTTATCTCACCGCAAGTAGACCTCGACATTATGTTCAGCAGTGTGTGTCTATGTGCTAGATACCAAGCCAACCCTAAAGTGTCCCATCTTAAAGCCTTGAAAAGAATCATTAGGTATGTGAGTGGACCGTGAACCTAGGTCTCGCATTACTCTAAAGAAACAAACACCAATTTGGTCGGGTACACCGATTCCCGATTGGCCGGAAATAGTGATGATAGAAAGAGTACCACCGGTGGATGTTTCTACCTAGGTAATAACCTTGTGTCTTGGTATAGTAGGAAGCAAAATTGTGTGTCTTTATCCACCGCCGAGGCCGAATATGTTGCCCTTGGGAGTTGCCGCACACAATTACTTTGGATGAATCAAATGCTAAAAGATTATGGATTAAATAGCAAAGTTTTGATCGCTTTTGTGATAACAAAAGTGCCTTGGACATATCTAAAAATCCCGTCCAACATTCTAGAACAAAGCACATTGAT
The DNA here is from genome assembly GCA_022495995.1 of Adenophora triphylla var. japonica. Lineage (NCBI taxonomy): Eukaryota > Viridiplantae > Streptophyta > Magnoliopsida > Asterales > Campanulaceae > Adenophora > Adenophora triphylla. Next base: position 82,893 of record JAFEMH010005598.1, on the reverse strand, counting down.
ATTAGACATCATTTCATTAGAGATCTTGTAGAACAAAAACCGTGTGTCCGGAATTTGTTGGGACCGAAAATCAATTGGCCGATATATTTACAAAGGCATTAGATTTGGAGAGATTTTCCTCCCGAGGAAGTCTCTTGGCTTGTGTGATATCTAAGGTTGTGAGACCAGCATGTGTCTCACATCCTCTAACACATCTCGTAGTTTAGTTTAACTCGAAAAAAATAAAAAAAAAAAAAAAAAAAAAAAAAATCATAAAAAGAAAAATCCAAAAATATCATGCATTAGCACGAATTTTCTCAGTGTGGTCACTTGTGAGTTTTCATCTTTGACATTATTTTTGATCACTTAATTGTGAGTATTTCCTGTCCATGTAATCTTTTGATTACTTGGTATAACCTTCCTAGGTATCTCACAGTGGGTGCTAAAAGAAAAAAAAATATATATATATGTGAGAAACAGCTGCTTCACCCTTAGTATGAAGCCATACCATTGTGATCAAGAGATTTTCATAAGAAAACTTGAAGTCAAACTTGATAAGATCATTGGAAAAAAGGGCTATCTTTGGGATCAAGTAAAGTGAAAGCTACTCACATTGCAAAAATCCACAACAAAAAATTGGTGGATGCATCCTAGAGGCTGTGCAGATTGGATTATTGCTCATTGACTTTTTGTGATCTAAATGTGTCCCCATTTGTGACTCACATCCTATGCCACATCCATAAGCTGAGTATATTTCCTTCACCTGTGTGTTTGCATCATGCTAGGCATATTGCATTTTAGGACATATAGGAGCTTTGTAAATATGTTAGTTAATTAATTTTCTCTCTTAATTTACTCTTTGATTATATAGGTTTTTGATCTCCAATATCTTTCATGAAAAGAAAAGATGTGTATCAATCCTTGTTTGAAAAGGTTGAAAAATTCTTTTGGGATTCTATTTTAAATAGAGTTATGCCGAAGCATTTTTGTTTTCATAAAAATCTTACAAAATCTTGATTTATTTTAATCCCTTATTCTCTTGGAAGGTGCTTGTGTGTTGCAACCTCAAAGGTTTTCTAGCCGTTGGAGGACTTCTAAGGATTTTGAGGTATGTTAAACCTCTTTGAAAAGGGATTCCTAATTTTAGTAGGAAAGGGGGAGCTGTGAGTATTTAATATACCTCACATCCGTCCCATCCCCCATAAACCTTGACAAAACCCTTTGTTCTTCCTCCTCCTTGCACACAATCTCTCACTCCTTTGCATTAATTTCCCTTTGCACTGTTCAACCAACCCAAATTCCTCTGTTAAATGGCCGAGCATTCGAACATTCAAGAGAAAGACATTCTTGACGTTGCTCCCATCTCTATAGCTAAAGGCGAGGGTTCTGTGGTCTTAAACCCAGTAATTTCCAAATTTCTTGCGGAATTCTCTTCCCCATCACCTTCGTCTGATCCTTCAATGGAAGCTTCTTCTCCAAAATCCCCCACATTGGAACCTGTTGGTGAAAACCCTAAAGCTCCATCCTCTCCGGTGATCCCACCATCGGATGTTGCCATTGCTGTGGAACCTTCTTCAACTAAGAAGAGGAAGTTGACCCAAGTAAAACCCCCAAAGTCTGCTACAACTCCGGTCCCCCAGCGTGCTCTTCGTCGATCTCGGTAGGATTCGCAAGCCGTCGTAGTCCGACAAAGCCAAGAACCGATCAAAACCTCGGGAGGGAAATCTTCAACAGCCTATTGTTTCAAGAAGAAGAAGAAGATGAGGTAATCATTCCCTTGCCAGACTAGGGCTAAATCGTCTATTCCCCCTTCCTCCGTTAGTAGTCCCGTTGTTACTCCTTCGTAGTTGTTCCCCTTGTTGAATCAGCTTATTCTCGATGTTCCTCCCCATGCTTCGAACCTTTCGATCTCTGTTGAGACCGTTCCCCACGCAGAGTCGGCTGAGCCAATTGCTCCTATTCCTCCCATAATTTCTTCTCGATCCCATAATATCCCCTATTGTTTCACCCTCTCGAGGATATTTTGTCTTCTCCGTTGTTGAGCCCTCTCGTGCCCTTGGTGTCTAGTCCGCTGAGGACCTTATATCCTTCAGTGATGAAGAGCCCTCGCTAAAGTTTTAATGGATTTAAAGGGTAAGAAAAAGATGAGCCGCAACCGACCTTGAGCCTGATGATGAAACCGACTCAAGCTCGATGATGATGATACCGCTCCGATGAGAACTACAAGCTCTAAGAGAAGAATTGGATCAGAAAAAGAAGACCAAGAAATTGATTCCACCGATGCCGATGACACCGAAGTTGAACCCATTGTTGTTCCATTCCCGTGAAGGATGTGTCTAAGGATGTGCCCACATCTAGACGCACATCCACTCGAAAGAAAGCCGAACAGGTATGTCATCTTCTCGTTTCTCTCGGTCTCTAACCCCAAACCCTTTTCCAAAAAGTTTTTATCCAAAAAGGTCGCCGATAGGTTTGCTTTAATTTCCTCTAAAGCCTTTGTTTGCTGAGATGAAAAGGGATAGGGAGACTTTTGCTAAGCTTGGTATGGACAAGTTTTTTGAGGAAAGAGGATTATTCTTGATCGTGGACCATCCCCTTCCCTTTTACCCCAAATTGGTTTATGAGTTCTATGCAAATCTGCCTAAGGGATTAGATAAAACTTATTCTCATTCTCCTGGTGTTTATGTTAGAGGAGTATTTGTTCCTTTTACCCCTTCTATCATCAATGATTTTCTTGGGTTGTATGATCATTTGGATGAGGTGGTTTCTATTGAGGATGATGATCTTGTGTCTCGCAATTACCCACGGCAAGGTAACTTCTTGGCCGCAAAGCCTAAAGACTTAGTGGAGTGGCTCTTTATCCTCCCTTTAAGTTTTCTCCACACTATCTTAGTTGCCAATCTTTGCCCCTCAAATAACAAAACCTCTCGTCACTAGGGTGCAAGCCGATCTTCCGTACATGCATTGGGACTTAAGAGGCACATTAATTTTGGGGAATTTATCTTTAGGAAAATTTGTGATTATGGTGAGTCTCCATCCAAGAAATGGTCATTACCTTACCCTTCCTTGATATCCCAAATTCTCATTGCCAATGGAGTAAAGGCTGAAAAAGGAGAAGAAAGAGTTGATAATTTTGCCTTATTTAAGGAATCCAAAACTACTGTTAGACCCTAAGCAAAGGCATGCCGATCTCCCCGGGTACCTCTCCCGAAATTACTATGCCAGATGTGGATACATCTCGAACCCACACCGTAGCTCCATTTGATGTTCGGATGAAGGATTTAGATGCCGAGATTGCCAGGCCGAAGCTCAAGCTCAAGCCTCCACGCTCTACGCCAACAACCTTAAAGCTCTTAAGGCTAATCTTCTCAAATGGCATGCTTCACTTTCTCGCTCAAAAAGGGGGAGATGCGATGTGGATGCCGCCGCATTTGGAGGAGATAAAGTTTGGAACACCGCCGTGTCTGCTACTAGTTGGAGGGGCCGGGAACTTTAACTTAGGGGAGAAAAGTTTTTTTGAATTGATGGTTTTTAAAGACAATTTTAATTTTCTCGTTTTTAGTTGGTTAGTTTTTAAAACAATGGTTTGTAATAGCTTTAAGTAGGACAATGGCCGAATGGTTTTTTGTTTTTGTTTAATGAACTCGCTAGTATTCTATTCTAATTCTCGTTTTGCGCTTTTTATGTGTGGATGTGTATACACATCCGGACACACATCCTTTCAGGGGGAGTCATGCTCTTTCTATATTCTGTGGTCATAATATTATGTTTGTTATAAATCTTTGGTTTTGACCAGAAAGTCCAAAATAGGGGGAGATTGAAAACGTGAGTTTTTGTGGGAACATATTTATGTTTCCTTATTTAATTTGTCTTCTATTATGGTAAGAAGATTTTGAGACTTTCATGGAGATTTATAAGTATCTTATTTTTATTAAGAGATTGTAATTATGTAAATATCTTTTATTTATGTACATAGTTTTATATTAGGACTAACCTACTAATATTTGATTTCCTTGTGAGTGTGTTATATGTTTTCATATAGAAAAAGGAATCTCACAAAGGAAGAGGTCGATTGCATGAAGATCTTCTCAATGGTGCATTATAAATACAAGGCATTCAGCACAAAGAGAAGCTACGGTTTTTAGAGAGAAAAACATACATTCTTCATTGTATTCGATTGAGTTAATTTTAGGTTGTGAGCTTACATCCGTAACTCACATCTAGGTTTTCATAAAGTTCTCTTGTTTTACTTCTGATTGAATAAGTCCTACTTGGGAAAGGGGAGTTGTTCATATCATAGAAGGTGATTAGAACTTGTTTAGTATTTTCATATTTTAGTTTTTCACTTATTTGTTTTTGTAAGAAACATAAGTTTTTATAGTGAAAGGTTTTTGGGCGTAATCCTAGTTTGCTGATCACACGTATCAAGAAGCGTATATAACTCTTGAGTTATTGCATTTTATTTACATTTAATTGTTTTATTCCGCTGCATTATCTGTGGATGTGTGGACAGTTGTGAGACACATCTGTACTCACATCCTTTGCCTATTGCGTGATCCAAGTTTCCTAGCTACACGAAACTTTCAAATATCATCCATTGTTATGTTTGATTCCATTCGTGTTTCTGCTTGGTAACAAAGATGCCTCAAAATCTCCGTCGAGCTGGATCAGGTTGTTAAGCTCTACCTTATTTTCTTGTTTATTTCATTTGCTTTTGGCGATTTGATGCCATGTACATTATGTGTCAAGTACCTTGGGACCTGCATTACCTTATTGGGTATGTTAATAGAAATTAAGCTTCTATTTCTTGAACGTCTTACAGCTATCATGAATTCGCCAAAATGCAAATTTATGTCATCAAGACTAAATTTTTTGAGGGAGGTTGTCCAATCCAGGTATGTATTCTGCATTTTTCTTATTATTTGACCAAGGTTTGGTTTGATATATAAGCCATTCTGTTCAGCACTCGTTTTGGATCATAAATTTGCAATTCTGTTCAGGGTATGTTTGGCCACCTCAATTCCAAGACTTGGATTTGGAATTGGAAGAACAAAATGAATTCCGTGGAACTAATTTAACTCTTTCAATTTCAATTCAATTGATTGGAATTGAGTTGCCAAACATACCCTCAGTTGTTGGATTTGATTCCATCGTATTTCTTTCTTGATTTTTCTGAAGGTTGGAGAATGGAATTGTTTATGAATGTGTTCGTTGGAAGGCCTCAATCAGATGATGTTACAATTTACAAACTAATTTTGAGGACGTGTGCTTATTATCTCTCCAATATTCAGAAACACGGGTTAGACCAAGTTTAATAGGTCAACTACCAAAAAACATTCAACTATCCTAATATCACGACATCTTCTCTCTCCATCCACTTAATCATTCAACTATTTTCTCAACTACACCCCCCACAATAAGCTAGTTTAGTTTAAAATTCAACTCCTCCCAACTCATCATTCTATACCCCACCACTTTTTATTTTATTTACAATATTTAATTTTATAATTAGAAAATTAATAAAAATAATAATAATTTATTATTAAAAAATAAATTATTAATATTTTTATTTATAAATTCGAGATTTTTTTTATTTTTTTAATTCGAGATTTTATTTAATTTTTTTAATTCGAGATTTTATTATTAAAAAATAAATTATTAATTTTTTTGGTGTACAAAAAATATGAAAGTTATGTCATTTTATAGAGAAAAAAATTTCCAGAATTTTGGAAAAAAAATAAATTATTTCTGTCAAATAATTGAGCTCGAAAAACGGGGTAGAAAAATAAAAAGAAAAACATTCAGCAACCAATCCGAGCCGGACACCTGTCCTCATCCGGAAAAAATCAAAAAGGCCCGGACGCGCCGCACCATGGCGTGAAGGCCACGCGCCAAATTCGGGCGAATGGGAGGCTGACGCGTGGCTCAGGCGGGTCCCTCCTTCTTCTCTTCAACCGGGTTGAACAATTTCAACCAAACCCCCTCAACTACCCCCCTCTCAACCCCTTATTACCCCAATTCAACTAACTTACTCCCTCTCAACTACCCTTCAATTACCTTATTGGAAATGGCCTTAGTGGCTTTCACCAGTTTTTCCAAGTTGTTTCATTCGTAGCGATTTTTTGTTTTCCTTCATATCTTTGTTGATTGTTATGTTAATTTGTCCACAAGATTAGAGTAGTGACCAATTTTCTCCATTAAATACTGTACTGGAAATCATTCAAAAGGTTAGCCCATCAGTAAATAGTAGCCAAAATTTTATTCTCATTTGTATGTGAAGAAGACTGACAGGTAAGAAAGCCATTGTCAAACATTCTTATGTCTCAAACAACAACATGTCATTTGTAAACAAGAGAATCATTCTCCCCCATCCCATCTTATAGTAATAAATATCGCAATTGACTTGTCAATGTTTTTAAAAAATGTACTTTACTAGTTTGTAACATGTTAAAATTGCACCACTGTCATCCTTATTTGGAAATGCGACATTTTTTAGGGCCGAAATAAAATGGAAAGTGCGACATTTATTCCGGGCAAAAGGAGTATCACACTTTCCTTTTTTGTCCGTCCTAAATTAAATGATGCGTTTCTAAATAATGAAAGTGTTTTAGTATAATTCTACCATTGTACAAGCAATGAGTAAACAAGTAAAACGTATTCCTTAAAAACAAAACGTTGACAATTCAAATGGGATATTTATTATGGGACGGATAAAGTAGTTGCTTGGAAATTCCATGCTTTCTCTTTTGTCTGATCTGATTCATTGGCTTCCTGAAACCTTGAGCAGTTACCTCAAAACTAATTCTCTATATGAATCTTTGGAAATTCCTTGTTTTGTTTTACATTGTAATAGTACCCGACTTGAAGTTTTTTTTTTTCAAACTTCAGGATAAGAAATTTCCTTCTTTAGAAACCTTTAATTGCTAAATTTGTCTTAAAATATTTGTAATATTTTTCAGATATTATTTGGGCTAGAATCAAGTACACCAAGCGCAGACATGGTAACACTTATCAGAGCCGCCGTCCAGCTAGAGTACGACAAGGCAAGTGACACGAACGAACGAACGGCTCCAGGACATGGTAGGTTTAGGCAAAACCCTAAATTTTGTGAGGGTCCATGAAGGGGAGGCAATGAAGGGGGTTATCCACTGAGTGTCAAGATGTAGCTTTCTAGTTTCTGTTATACTCCCTCCATTTCACTCGAAGAAAAGATACAAATTTCAATTTTGGATGTCCCATTTAAAAAAGACACTTCAAAATGATTTTTTTTTAATACTTGTTTATTGAGAAAATATAGAAATATGTCCATTTACTTAGGTATATGATGCAGATATGCCATTATACAAGTTAATTGCCGTATTAACCTCCGTACTTAAGAAAAATGTGTGGAGTTCGTTTCCTATTGCTGCTCCTTCCCCATCGTCTGTCCCAACCACCGGTGGTCAAAAGAACCGAAACAATGGCAAGAAGGGTGGTTCGGGTTCTGGGAAAAATGGTAAGGGCGGCAAGAATGGTGGCTCTGCTGGCGGTACAAATGGACCACCAAATCAGTAGGGCAGTGGTGGTGTTCAGTCGGGACAGTGGAATGGTGGTGGACAAGTTGGTCAGAATTCTTGGGGGGTGAAATCACCCGGATCGCGCGTGGGGGGACGCGGCGAGCGGCATTTCGCGGACTTGGGACCTCGCCTGGAAATGAAAGGGAGAGTCGCCACGCCGTTTTGTATTATGAGCCCAAACTTTGAAAATTGTTGGTTTTGAAAAAGGGGGGTCGTTTTGATTAGTAGCCAAAACTCGGGAAAGGCTTTGAAAATGGAACGTTTTGATTGGTAGCCAAAAGTTGGAAAAGGCTTTTAGGACCAGAGATTGTTAGGTTCGGAGGTCACGTTACGTTTCGGGAAGAGTATGTTGAGATCACCCAAAATGCCTCGTATGACGAGTCTTTCTACCTTTCTCGAAACTGTGTGCGTGTGTGTTGCATTTTGAAAAGGAGCTTGAATGACAAGTTGTCTTGGTTTGAATGACAAACGTTGATTTGTGGTAAAAAAGCGAGCGTTTAAATGACAAACGTCGGTTTTAGAGTTTGAAAAGAGGGTTCGAATGACGAACTGAAATCTTTAGTTTGAATGTCAAACGTTGATTTTAATGAAAAGAGCGTTTGAATGTCAAACGTCGGGTTTGAGTTGGAAATGAGCGTTTGAATGTCAAACGTTGATTTTGCGTTGTTTTGAAAATGGGGGGTTCGAGTGATGAATTTAAATCTTTAGTTTTGAATGTCAAACGTTGATTTTAGTGAAAAGAGCGTTTGAATGTCAAACGTCGGGTTTTGCGTTGTTTTGAAAAGGATTTCGAGTGACGAACTTACATCTTTAGTTTGAATGTCAAACGTGGATTTTAGTGAAAAGAGTGTTTGAATGTCAAACATCGGGTTTTGCGTTGTTTTGAAAAGGAGTTCGAGTGACGAACTTAAATCTTTAGTTTGAATGTCAAACGTTGATTTTAGTGAAAAGAGTGTTTGAATGTCAAACGTCGGGTTTTGCGTTGTTTTGAAAAGGAGTTCGAATGACGAACTCCGGTTTTGAACCGGGCATTACATTGTTACCAATTTCATGAAAAAAGGCATTAAATGATATGCGATCAACGAGTCATTTTGTGACTTGGACTTTTATAAGTAAATACTATCACAAGCCAAACGTCTCGGACTTGTAAATGACAGTATTTAAAAGTGTGGTATCAACGGAATCGAACGATTCAGACAGTAAAGATGCGATCGACGAGCCAAATGGCTCAAATTTGTAAAGTTGCGTAAAGTAAATAACAGTATCAACGGATCAAATGATCCAGACTTTGTAAATGACGATCACGAACCAAATGGTTTGAACGGTAAAGAACGAATCAACGGATCAAACGATCTGGACTGCAAATGACAGAAACGGTAAAAAGGGGACTGGAACGCCGTTTTAACCCGAAATCACTTCTCTTACGGGAGAAAAGATGATTAGGGGGTAAAACGTATCGAGCCCCGTAGACGGTGTTACGTCTACATTTTGATAGTTTCGGCCGGATCAAAAATAGCGTTTGACGTGTAAATCGAGGTAAAACAAAGTTTTAGAGAGATAGAGTGTTATCTATGGCTAGGGATTGACTCTTTGGCTCGAAAGGACGTATACGGGATACGGTTTGGTGTTTGGAAAGGGTTTCGAAGTTGTTTGGCTCGTGTTTGATCAGAAAACGAGATTTTCATGCAAATCGAGATGAAACGGGGCTCGGGAAGGGGTAGAACTGTCTAGAACCGTGGGGTTTTGGGAGAGGGGTAATATTTTTTCCTCTTTAAAACAAAATGATAGCCCTTGTATTTATAGGGGTGATTTTGCAAAATAGGCCGGATGACCTAAGGCTCAATTTGGGGGGTTTTTGGGTATTTTGGAAATTGTAGGGACTTGATGAGAATTCTGGTTCTTTAAGTAAAACAGGCCGGACGGCCTAACTCTCAGTTTCAGGGGTATTTTGGTATTTTCACTCTTGAATTTGATTGATGGGGATGAGGGAGGCCATGCATGCGTGCCATGTGTCCTGGTGAGTCATCGGAGCTAGGGTTTTTGTCCCCTTTTTCCCGGTTTTGACTGTTTTCTAAATAACTGTCCGGAAAATATCCGAAACGCCCCCGAAAAGTCTCGAAAAGTGCGTTTTTTGAGGAAAGTGGTACTTTTACGTGTGATTACGTGTGTTGAGTACACTTTGGTGTCAGGATGCACGGGGCAGTCCTGAGATGTCTCGTTGACTCGGGAATGGGGAGTTTAACGGGTTCCGATTAACCTGGAAATGGCCAGTTAACGGATTCCGGTTAACTCTTAATGGATTTTGACGATCCGGATTTGGGTACTTACAGGGTGGCGCTTGGAATTGGCCATGGGCCTTGCCACCATGCCCATATCCCTCTTCTCCCATGTCGCCTTCTTCACCCATGCCGTGGTCTAGGGCACCATCATATTCTGGCCGACAGCAGCAACAACCTGGGGTATTATAAGCCGGCCTCAACAAGCTTATGTAGCTGGAGGGTCTTCTTCGCCTACGGATGTAGAATCAGCCATGCACACTTTGGGCATGACTCCACCACCCCCGAATTGGTTCATGGACTCCGGGGCAACATCTCATATGACCTCGTCCTCAGGTACTCTCAAACCCTACTTTCAATTAAGCCCAAATCATGGCATAACTGTTGGTAATGGTCATTCGATTCCAATTAGTGGTTATGTGCACTCAAATTTACTCCTTCTATTCCTAATCTCAATCTTAAAAATGTCCTTCATGCTCTGAAACTAATTAAGAATTTAGTATCTGTTCGTAAATTCACCACTGATAATTCAGTTTTCGTAGAGTTTGACCCTTTTGGTTTTTCTGTAAAGGATTTCCAGACGGGGAGGCATCCCATGAGATGTGAAAGTAGAGGTGATCTTTACCCAGTCATCACACCAAAATCAACCACTCTTCAGTTTGCTTTTTCTGCTTTGTCTCTGATTCTATGGCACGAACGTCTTGGACATCCAGGCGCACCGGTTATGGAATCTCTTAGAAAGAATAAATTAATAGATTGTAGTAGGTCAAAATTTTCACGTGTTTGTCAAGCTTGTTCACTAGGAAAGTATGTAAAACTTCCTTTTACTACATCTACTTCTAGTACTTTTTTGCCGTTTGATATAATTCATAGTGATTTGTGGACATCTCCAATATTGAGTTCTTCGGGACATCGGTATTATTTATTTTTCTTGGATGATTTTTTGCGTTTTTTGTGTGTTTTTCCTTTGGCTTACAAATCGGATGTGGATCCCACATTCTTGGCTTTTCGTACTTTTATCAAAACTCAATTTGAAAGGGACATTAAAACATTTCAATGTGATAATGGCCGAGAGTTTGATAATAATCATTTTTGGGATTTTTGAAAACAAAATGGGTTATCTCTTCATTTATCTTGCCCTTACACATCTCCTCAAAATGGAAGAGCCGAACATTAAATTCATACAATAAATAAGATTGCCCGAACATTGTTGACACATGCCTCTCTTCCACCAAATTTTTGGCATCATGCCATTCAAATGGCAACATATGTTCTTAATATTCTTCACAATTCTTCACTAAAATTTATCTCTTCGCTTCAAGTTCTGTATCGGAAAATTCCAAATTTTTCTCACCTTCGTGTTTTTGAATGCTTGTGTTATCCGTTGATTCACTCTACTACTATCAACAAATTACAAGCTCGTTCTTCTCCATACATTTTCTTGAGTTACCCTACTAATCATGAGGGTATAAATGTTATGATATGCTTTCTTGTAAAATTATTATTTGTAGGCATGTAATTTTTGATGAAACAAAGTTTCCTTTCACCTATACACACAAAATTTTGGCCACTTCTTATAATTTTCTAGATGAAAGTTTATCCCCATATGTTCTGGAGCAGCTCACTTCTCCTTCCATTTCTTCGCCAATACCATTGGCTCCATCTGCCCAAGTGCCACAGCCTGCCCTTGAGTTGTCACACCCTTCGGCTACTCTTGATTCTGGGCTGGCCCATTCTCATAATGATCCAACTGCTTCTGGATCTCCACCTCGGCCCACTACTGTGGTGTCTCAGGTCATTCCGCCAACTACGGCACAATGTCCTGTTACTCGAAGTCAGACAAGTATATTTAAGCCAAAAATTCTGTTTAGCTTATATACTGCCACTACAAAATCCCCTATCCCAAAATCTCCCATTCCTCCTCTTAATGATCCTAATTGGAAGATGGCAATGCATGATGAATATAATGCGCCTATTGAAAATAGGACGTGGGAGTTGGTGCCCCATCCACCTCATGCTAATATCATTCGTTCTATATGGATTTTTACTCATAAGGTTAAGGCAGATGGGTCATTCGAGCGACACAAAGCTCGACTTGTGGGTGATGGGAAAACTCAACAAGTCGGGATTGATTATGGTGAGACTTTTAGTTCGGTGGTGAAATCGGCAACCATCCAACTGTTCTTAGTCTCGCGGTATCAAATAAATGGCCAATACGTCAACTTGATGTTAAGAACGCCTTTTTACATGGAGAGCTAAAAGAAACAATGTACATGCATCAACCCTTGGGTTTTCGTAGCAAGGATTTCCCGAATTATGTATGTTTACTCAAAAAGTCACTGTACGGACTTAAGCAAGCTCATCGAGCGTGGTACAAAAGATTTGCGGATTTTGTATCCTCTTTAGGTTTTGTGCAAAGTTGCTCCGATCATTCCTTGTTTGTCTATCGTTCGAAGGGTGCTATTGCTTATTTGCTAGTTTATGTAGATGACATTCTGTTAACAGCTTCTTCCACGGATTTGAGTTCCTCGATCATTGCCTCTCTTGGTTCAGAATTTGCAATGAAAGACTTGAGGATACTTAGTTCATTCCTGGGTATTGGAGTGTCTCATCATAATGGTTTTTTTTTTTAATCTCAAAGTAAGTATGCTTTGGAAATAGTTGAGAAAGCTGGAATGGCTGATTGCAAACCCTCACCAACTCCGGTTGACACCAAAGCCAAATTAGGTGCTAATACCCACCTGTTTTCTGATCCCTCCTTGTATCGGAGCTTAGCCGGAGCACTCCAATACTTTACCTTTACTCGCCCGGACATTACTTATGCACTACAACAGGTGTGTTTGTTCATGCATGATCCTCGTGAGGAGCACATGTCAGTGTTAAAGAGGATTATAAGGTATAACAAGGATACCTTGCGTTTGGGACTCTCTTTGTGTCCTTCGGCTACTTCTTCTCTAGTTTCCTTTACGGATGCCGATTGGGGTGGTTGTCCCGATACTAGACGATCTACTTCGGGTTACTGCGTGTTCTTGGGCGATAATCTTATTTCATGGTCGGCTAAACGTCAACCTACGATTTCTCGTTCAAGTGCCGAGGCTGAGTATAGGGGGGTTGCTAATGTGGTTTCGGAGTCATGTTGGCTTCGTAATTTGTTACTTGAACTACATGTTCCCATTCGCCGTGCTACTTTGGTGTTTTGTGACAACGTTAGTGCTATTTATTTACCAACGTACAAAACATGTTGAAATGGACATTCATTTTGTTCGGGAAAAAAGTTGCTCGTGGTGAAGTTAGGGTTCATCATGTTCCGTCTCGTCATCAATTAGCGGACATTTTTACAAAAGGGCTTCCGTTGGTTTTATTTGAAGATTTTCGAGCCAGTCTAAATGTTCGTCTTCCTTCCGTTTCGACTGCGGGGGAGTGTTAGAATGTTGTCATTACGTGATAATATTCTTGTGAATAAATCATGTATATAAACGTATATGTAAAGTCAATGTGTATAGTTAGTATTTATCTCATTCTAGGTAGATTGATATGGTGACTAGAATAAGTCCATTAATTTAGGGATTGATTAGAAACCTACTCCAAGTCATGTTTGTTCTATTTATACACGTTTTGATGAATGAAATTCATTAAGGAAAATAATATCTTCTTTTAGGCAATATATAAGTTCTTTGTTTTCGAAAGTGTGCTTGGCATCTATTATATGATGTCAAATTTCACTAACATCATGCTCATGATTTCGATGTATCAGAGCTTTGCTTGCTCTCATGGTTTGGGTTATCTGAGACGCTAATACGATCATCTGTCGCGCTCGAGATTTGGTACTAAGATGGTTAGGAGAGATTTTCGACAGGGAAGAAGATGAGGAGGAGACAAAATTATAGACAATCACGGAGAAGAAGAGGGAGCGAATATGTAGATATCAGTCGACTAGGGAGGATTGAGAAGTGAACGGTAAAAAATGAGGTACGAACGTGGATCGGGCCGAGCAAAGCCCAATGGAAATGGCCCAAAATATAATCAATACAAGTCTCAAGCATGATAAAGTGATTGGGCTTTTCCTACCTTTGCTCGTCTTGCTTACTCGTCATTCCCAATATGTCGACCTATAAATAGCAGAGCGAATAATGAATAAGGCACAACAATTATGCATGCCGACCAGGCATCATCTCATATGCCGAGCAAGACATTCAACAGGACCGACCAAGGTTTTATCAAAAGACGAGGAGCTCCCTTCTTGGTCTCCATATAATACAAGGAAATGGGATTCCCTATCATTACTTCTCTCTTCCTCGGTGTCAAGTAAAGCCCAACAAGCAACACATGCCGAGGAGCATGCCTCTGAGGCGCACATGCATAATTCTTTATCTAATCCTACTCAAATAAGGATTGTTGGTAGTTATAATCCTTATAGGATTATAACCTCATCACACACGAATTCCTATTCAACATGCATTTTACAATGTTATTCCTATAAATACAAGTCATAATTCACATTATTTTGGTAACACATCTTTTGACTCTAAACTATTGTCAATTGATTTATCTCTCTCTAAACACAAATACTTACTCATATATATACTATATCATTAGCCTTAAATCACAACTATATACTATATCATAAACCTTAAATCACAACTATATACTCCATAACCTAATCCCTAATTCATCTATATTAACCATATATCCCATACTCTAACCCCCTAAATCATATACCTAAATTCCATATATACCTCTAAACCGAACCATTCAATCTTATACCTATACCCCTTATATAAAATTTACCCTAAACTTAAACAAATGAGAGTTAGTTTATAATTTGAGCTTGAGAATCAAATAAATTAACAAAATTCGTTAAAGAAAGTTAAGGGGTTTGTGTGAAAAAATTGTGAGAGGAGGGAGGAGGGTGGTATTTATAGTTGAGAAAATATGTTAGGAAAATAAAAATATTTTGTATTTAATCATATATCCCATACTCTAATAACTATATTCTGACAAATCTAACTAAATTTCTGACAAATTTGACGATTTTGACAACGTTTCAACGGTTCCGGTTCAGGCGGTTCGAAATTGCCGGTTCACAATTTTTCAAAAGAAAAAATCGGAATCGGACCGCCAAATCACCGATTACGATTTCAAACGATTCCGATTTCGATTCCGACCAATCCGATTCCGATTCCAATTCCAATTTGGTCATCCCTATCTCAATGGGCCTAAAATAACATCCAAAATTCAATAAATTATAAAATGCTCCTCCCATAAGGCAAGCGGACATGGTAAAAGGGTCAAATAAAAATCAACCCGTATCCTTTTACCCAATCTCTCGATTATTTTCCCAAATTCAAAAAATATCTCTTATCCCCAATTTCTCTATTTAGTTTCCCCCAATCCCCCCCTAAAAACCTTATCTTTCCCACAACCCTTTCTCTCCATATACGCGGCACATTTCCATACCCTTTCTCCCTATCGCCATGGCTGCCGCTACAGCTTCTTCCCTTCACCTCCTCTCTCTCGCATCCAAAACCCCTCTTTCCAACGCTAAATCTTCCACACCCACTTCCTTATCTCTCTTTACATCCTCCCTCAAGCCTCTCCCCAAGCTTTTCTCTGTACCCACTTCGCATAAACTCTTTGAGCACTCCAATTCGTCCAGGTTTATTAGGCATGTTGCCCTTTCGAATAATTTTGATGTCGATGAAGAAGGTATTTCAAGCGATGGAGATGGTGATGTAGAACAGGCGCCGCCGCAGAATTTCTCGCCTGACCTTAAGTTGTTTGTCGGTAACTTGCCGTTTTCTGTTGACAGTGCTGCTCTTGCTGAGTTGTTTGAGCAAGCTGGAAATGTGGAGATGGTTGAGGTATAATTTCTTTAAAAAAAAAACAATTCATTTCGTTTTTAGCAGTAATTTATTTATTGAATCGGATGTTTTCTGGTCGTGGGTTTTTAGGGGAATCGTATTTGGGTGATGTTAGTACTCTTAAATAGACATTTTCGGTACAATTTCGTTAATTATGTTATCTGTGTTTGCATAATAGTGTGTTCTTTGAGATATGACTTCCAAAATTCACTTTTTGCTTGTAATTTGATGAAGTGGTTGGTTCTTTTGCTTGATTTTTGGGAAGAGTAAGTGTATGTATGTGGTGTTGTTTGTATGTTAGGTATAACTTGCAGGAGTCACCTTTTTTTGAAGATAACTGAATTGAATGATATGCTTCTCCTATCACGTATTGGTAGAAGAGTGTGTGTGTAAGAGAGAGATATGTGTATAGAGATAGATAGACAGAGACACTTGACACAAAGAACCCTGTTTACTAAATTTTCTGATGGATGGTATATTTACCGTAATGGGGTTTGGGGAAATTGTGTTTTTATGTGTGTGATATGACTTCTAAACAGTAAATACATTGTTTATCTAAATGTTTGGTGAACTAGGTGTTTGTCTACTAGATTTATGGATATTTATGTGTGACATTATGTTGGTGGGATTTGTTTAATTTAATTGGGCATAAGGTTTAGTGATTTAGTTTGATGGTCATTGATTGAGAAGTATTTTGATGGAGAGCTTGCATGTATGTGGGTTTGTAAGTAGATATCATGATATCGTTTCAAGTTGATTGATTATAGTTTTAAGTTCGATAATCATAGTTTGAGATTTGGTATTATCCTTTGGACAATGTGAGAATTTTTGTTTGGATAAGATGGAATCATTGAGATAGAGAAATGTATCTCCATCTCAAATTGTTTGTATTAGTCGTAATTCTTTGGAGACGGCATGGGGTTTTACAAGTAGTATTCAACTGCTGTTCTCTTATGTTATTTCGTTGTATTTCTTTGGTGCACATGTCATGGTGCTGCCTGAATTGATTAATTATGTTCTTTTGGTAAGATATTGTAGTTCCTGATTTCCCTTGGTTTGCAGTCCATGTCTTCAAGGATGTTATTCTTGTGCCTTTTGTTTTGTGTTGGTTCTTGTCCACATCGGTTAAGTTTGTGCTTGGTGTTTAAATTTTATTCCTTTGACAGTGTTTCTTCATTGAAATTATTGCATTTTGCAGGTTATCTATGACAAAGTAACTGGAAGAAGCCGGGGCTTTGGTTTCGTGACTATGTCATCTGTTGAAGATGTTAAAGCAGCCGAGCAACAGTTCAATGGTTATGTAAGTTTTGTTTGTCTCTGGCTGTATGAGATTCCTTATACTGTTGATTGTTTAGTACATTTCATTGTGTTTTGTTCCTTACAAGTTGCAGTACCGAGTAAAATTTTAAACTTGGGTATTTCTTTGATATTCCCCGATCCAAAAATTTAATGTCGCTCATAGACTTATTCAGTGAACCTGATTGAACTTTGTCCAACATTTTTTGAAAAGTTATTTATCTTCCTGAAATATTGATAGTGCTTCTATTGGTGCATCAATAACCTTTTTTATAATAACGTGAATGTAATTAATTTTTTCTTGACTTTTTAGTCAAAGTTCAAACCAAGTTAACAAAGAAAGTCAAGGTGTGACACTTATTTTGGGACGGAGGGAGTATTATATAATTTCTTCTAAGAAAATTGGAACTAGGATACACTATTGGTTATGATGTTTCAAGTTTGTTAAGGTAGATATCTGACTTTGCTTGGTCAAAAAAGAGATCACTTTCCAATCTTCCTTGTTTCCAATAGCTTACATTCTTCATAGCTAGTTTAGTTTTGTTTTGTTTTGTTTTGGGGCTGTGCTTTTTCATCTTAGTTCTTACAAAGAGGTTATGATCATCTGCAGGAATTCGAGGGTAGACAAATTAGGGTGAATTCTGGACCTCCACCCAAGAGGGACGATTCTTTCGGAGCACCAAGAACTGGTGGCGGTTTCGGCGGCGGCGGTGGTGGGAGAAGCTTCAATAACACCAACAGGGTTTATGTTGGAAACCTTTCTTGGAATGTTGACAATGCATCGCTTGAATCTCTATTTGCAGAACAAGGAAATGTTCTTGAAGCCAAAGTTGTATACGACAGGGACAGTGGCAGATCAAGGGGATTTGGGTTTGTGACTTTCAGTTCTGCTGAGGAGGTCGAGAATGCCATCGAACAATTGAATGGAGCTGTAAGTATATGACCATATTTCTTCACACAACCTCACTATATACTTTAGTACTCCCTCCGTAAATGAATGTCCAAATTTCATTTAGGGGACATTCTGAAAATGTTTTATTTCTGTACATTTAAATGGCAAAGATGCATAAATATTCTAGTTATCCATTTTCCAAACATTTAATTTTGCAAGTATAAAGTGACTAGTGAAAATTTTGGTAAAAATCATTTAAGGACAGTTTTTCCAAAGAGGACCTTGATTTGGGACATTTTTTTTTTTGAAAATGGACATTCACTTAAGGACGGAGGGAGAACATATTATTATCACATATTTTGAGTGGTACAATTATACTCCCTCAGTCCTGGATAGTCATAGTCCCACTTTGGTCAGTTTGATTGAACTTTTAAGCAAAGATTTAAGAAAAAATAACTATCCCACTAAAATTCCAAAATTTCTTACAGATATAATTATAAATACTATAAATAACAACTTTAAGATTTCATTAGGAAAATTAAATTGACCTAAATGCCCATTGGTGTATGCTTAATTTGATTCTAACACCCTATTCTTGCAGGACCTTGATGGGCGAAACATCAGAGTCAGTGTTGCCGAGGCCCCACCGCCAAGGCGTCAATTTTGAGAGCCTTTTGATGAATATCTTGGGTATATGCCAACTGTGGACTACAATAGAGTAAGTCGTGTCTAGTCAAAATTTGAAGAAGGATGCTACTTGTATCAAAACTGCAATTGGTGAATGAGCACATGATGTCCAGACTAACAAGATCATCCTAGAGCAGGGTGTTAATTTTTTTGAATGTATGTTTTGAATATGCTTTTGAGACGTTATACTACGGAATGTATTCAGAACAGACGGTGTAGGTAAATTTAAAACACGGGTTGCTGTTAAGGAGTTTTTGTTTGTCCAGTAAATTTGCAGAAAAATCTGTGTGCCAAAGTAAAACCCTAGTGTCCAAGAATGTGGACATAGTATTGGTCTGGATTTGATTATCAAGAAACTTTCTCAAGCTGTGACAAGTTTCGGGTTGATTCCTATGAGAGTTCAGGTAAGATCTCCATGGTGGTTAACTATGAGTAGTCTAGTTCAGATAAGACCTCCATCGTATAGTGATGATTCAGGATCTTTTGCAAGAGATTTTGTTTTGTTTTTGTTTTTTGTTTGGAAAAGAGACTTGTGTTGACTTTTTGAGATGAGTCTTTTGATGTTTGAGATGTTTGAGGCATTGTTGCTGCACTCCCATGATTTCTTCTCTTTGATAGGTTTCCCGTAGATTTGGGTCAAGTACAGTAGTCAGACGAGCTCCCGCATTAGGATAAACAGAGTTGCGGCCAAAATTGAAATGTCCAAAATATCCCCAGAGCCAGTAGTCAGACAGACGAGCTCCCGCTTTACGATGAAACCAAAATATCCCCAATATGAGTTGCATGTTATAGTATACAGTTGGATGACACGGATCATTACACAGGATCCCTGTCAGTTGGATTACACATGATCCGTGTCTGTGTCTGAGCTGTGATTTATCTAGTAGGCTAGTCTGGTTGTCATGCAGTTGGATTGCACAGGATCGATCCGTATCTGTATGTATGAGTTGAATGTTATAATAGGCTAGTCCGTCTGTTATACGGTGGATTGCCTAGGATCAGTGTCTGAATTTCATGTTATAGTAGGCTAGTCCGGTCAAAATCCAATTAAATTCTTGGTTTCAAGGATATTTTGTTAAATTGGATTGTACAGCTCCAAAGAAGATTTCAACTAACAATTATCATAGATGCAAATAAAGAAGAAATGAGCCAGCAATTCATCTTATGTTCAAATCTGAGTTACACGCTAATATAAAAGGCTATAGGTGAACCGAAATTTTGCGGAAGTATTTTACGATTAAAAAGCAAATGTCTCTTATATAAATCGAGATGACGAAATAAGCCTAACTCAATGATACGAGATTATCTGTACCACATGTGATCCAATGGCTATGCATCAATGATGATGTCAACTCTAATAACTGATAACCATTGGATCACGTATGATACACAATGCGATACACAAAAGTGATAAATATGATCCGTCTCTAACCCAATACAAAACCGAACTTTATTGAATTACAAATCAATACTTGCCAAACTTATACCAGTGATGCAAGTCAACAGAAATAGACATTTATATATTCAAAGTTGGATTGATTTTTATAATTGGTAAACTATGACAGATAGGGCCCACTATGTGTATAATTTGAGATTCCAAATTCTTTAAACTCTTCTCACTGACAGGACTCTCCTACTAAATCCATATTTTTGTTGTTTGCCTAAATCCATTTCTAAAGCTCTCAGGCATTGATAAAACTGAAACAAGAAAAGGACCAAAGCTTAATATCATCTGATTTCTGGCTTGTCCTTATATTTCAGTTGACTATATCCAGGTTTCGAGCCATTTTCTCTGTATTCTGAGAAATGGGATCTTCCTAACCATATAATAAGTTGAACTGTTGAAGAACTGAGACACTTATCATAACAAATTCTATCTCAAAATCTTCATTTTTCTTAGTTGAAAACACACCAGAACGTGAAATCTTTTAACGTTCTAAATTGTGTTATGTTTACGTATCCACAAATTCTAGTCTTAGTTCTGTTGATTCTCGTCTGAAGATCGGTTTTCTTTGGCAGTGAAAATCAGAACTTTAGTTTTCAGCACAATGGCTTTCACTAACACGAAATCCGTAAGGTGCGTTAGCCCAGTTCTCTATCCTAAAGCCCTCTCTTTTCCATATTTTAAGTTTATACGTGTATTAACTAACTGTGATAAAAAAAACATTTAAGTTTTACAAAAATAAAATAAAATATTGATTCTTAAGGGTCCTTCATTTGACCTCGCCCCGGGCCCACAAAATGCTAGTGACATCTCTGATTATGACTCATTTTTGTTTGATTCATCATTCTCTTTTATCAGATTTGGCCATTTCAATCTTGAAACCCCCGAAGCTCTTCCAATATCACATTCCCAGAAGAACAAGCCAATCATGAAGAAAAAGCTTTCGAGAGTCTTCTCAGAGGACTACAACAAGGTTGACCGAAAGATTCTTGACCCTAGAGGAACACGACTAGGGAGATGGAACAAGTGCTTCTTAGTTGCATGCCTTATTTCCCTATTCGTCGACCCTTTATTCTACTACTTACCAGAACTCAATGACAAGTATATGTGCATGGAGGCTAGTAAAGCTCTAGAGATCTCCCTTACAATTATCCGAACCATAGTTGACTTCTTTTACATGGTTAATATCGTTGTTCAGTTTCGCACAGCTTATGTGGCACCTTCTTCTCGTGTAACCGGAAGAGGAGAACTTGTTATAGATTCTAAAATGATCGCTTCAAGGTATCTGCGTAAAGACTTTTGGTTTGACTTCTTAGCTGCTCTTCCCCTTCCACAGGTATCAAAAAAAAAAAAAAAACTTGAAATCTTTTAGTTTTGATTATACTCCCTCCGTCGCTAAATGAATGTTGAAATAAGAGCATATTTGAAACTTTTATCAACATTCATTTGGGAACGGAGGTAGTACATAGTATGTGGGAAAAGTCTAATGTTTCTGGTTTTTCCCCTGCAACTAGAAACAAACGCGAGACTCTGAATAAGTTACTGTTTTTTTATGTAGGTTTTGCTATGGATTACGATTCCTCGCTTTCGGGCTTTGACAATGGTGACAACAAAAGTCTTCTTACATTTTGTTATCATTGTCCAGTTCTTTTTAAGGCTGTATCTCATCTTCCCACTTTCATCAAAAATTACCAAGGCGAATGGAGTTCTTGTTGAAGCTGCATGGACAGGGGCGGCGTATAATCTCTCACTTTTTATGTTGGCAAGCCATGTAAGATTATATTTGCGCGAGGCTCCTGGCATTACCGAGAAGGGTATAATTGTCACTAACCCTCAAGTTATTTCTCTATTGTGTAGGTTGTTGGTGCTTGTTGGTACCTTTTAGCAGTTGAAAGGCAAGAACAGTGTTGGAAAACTGTGTGTGATCTTCAAAAATCAAGTTGCGAGTATTTCTTTTTTAGTTGCCATGGTGTCAATGCGCCAGGTCGAGCAGATTGGTTCCAGTCGAGCAATATCTCGACTCTATGTGGGCCCAAGACCGATTTCTTCCAGTTTGGAATTGTTCTTGATGCATTGACGAATAGAGTTCCTTCCTCGAATTTCTTTAATAAGTACTTCTACTGTCTTTGGTGGGGTGTAAGAGGCTTAAGGTAAGCGAGCAAGTTAATAGATTTTATTAAAGTTTAATAAAAACTTTTATGATCTATTTTTTTTTTTTGTTTTTTTTTGTTTGCCTTGGAATTATTCTGCAGCTCGGTAGGTCAGAATTTAGCAACAAGCAGCTATATTCCAGAGATTCACTTTTGCATAATTATCGCGGTTCTGGGACTGCTGCTATTCGCTTTGCTTATTGGGAACATGCAAGTAAGTTACTGGAGGAAATTCTTCTTTTACAGTTTTTACAATCTTAAAATTTCAAATATTTCAGGATTTTTTTGTTAAAGATTCTGAGATCTCTGGCTTTGATGGTGAATCTATAGGCGTACCTGCAATCTACGACTGTAAGAGTAGAGGAGTGGAGGGTAAAAAGGACAGATACCGAGCAGTGGATGCATCACAGACAGTTGCCACATGAATTAAAGGAGAGAGTTCGCAAGCATGCTATCTACGAATGGGTTGCAACTCGAGGGGTTAATGAAGAAGCCATTCTCAGTGGCCTACCTCCGGATCTAAGAAGAGACATCAAGCGCCATCTTTGCATCGAGTTAGTTAGACAAGTGAGTTCTTTCTCTCTCTCTCTCTCTCTCTCTCTCTCTCTCTCACGCATGCACACACACACACGCGCGCACACACATACACTCTCATAGGATCAGATTGTCACACCACGTCATAGTGATGACGGTTCCACACTCTCTCTCTCAATCACGCGCACGCGCACGTGCACACACACATACTCTCTCTCTCTCACGCACGCGCACACACAAACTCTCTCTCTCCCTCTCACTCTCTCACACACACAATCACGCACACACGCACACACTCACACATATAATCTCTCTTACACACACATAAGATCAGATTGTCACACCACGTCATCTTTATGACAGGTTCCACTGTTTGCTCTAATGGATGAGCATACCATTGATGCAATATGCGAAAGGCTAAAACCAGTACTATGCACCCCGGGAACATGCCTAGTTCGCGAGAGTGACCCGGTCAACGAGATGCTCTTCATCGTCCGAGGCCACCTAGATTCCTACACCACAAACGGAGGCCGAACCGGTTTCTTGAACTCATGCCGCATTGGGCCCGGCGAATTCTGCGGTGAGGAGCTACTGAACTGGGCCTTAGACCCATGTCCAAGTTCCATCCTCCCTTCATCAACACGAACCGTCACAGCCATTGCTGAAGTGGAAGCTTTTGCACTTGCTTCGGATGACCTAAAATTCGTGGCATCGCAGTTTCGGAAGCTGCATAGTAAGAAGCTAAGGCACACATTCAGAGCTCATTCTCATCAATGGAGGACTTGGGCTGCTTGTTTTATACAGGCAGCTTGGTTTAGGTACAAGAGGAGGAAAGAGTCTGCGAAGCTCAAAGCTAAAGAAAATCGTGGGTCGGGTTTGTTTCTAGAAGGTTCTAATGGGTCGCGAACTGGGAGAATGGATGCAGGGCTGGCAATGTATACAGCAACGTTGGCGGAAAGTACAAGGAGAGGAAATCTCGGCTTAGTTCAGAAGCCGGTTGAACCTGACTTTTCGGATGTGGATAGGTGAAGGGGCTACTGAATTGGCTTGATCTGTATATTCTTTGTACGTAAAATTTATCGAGAATTGTTCTTTGAGGCAAGATCAGTCTAGTTACAATTTTTTTTTCTTTCTTAGGGAATTGAGGTGTTGATATAGGGACTTTTTATTTGTCATGAAATCTGGGATTATATAGTGTAACCCCAAGATTCAGTAACTCACAGGAATATCATATTATCGTCGAAAGAGAGAGAGAGTTGATAATGAAAATGGGTGTTAGATTCTGTTTTTTGAAATGCGATGGTCAAGGGTTAAATTAGAAGCAACAGGGTTAGTGTTAAAGGATGCATGATACCTGTTTGATGGAATGTCCGACAGAACCCTAGTTCCTTGAAGAATTCTTGATTATGGATCATAGCAAGCAATTGAAGATTGTCATTGATGATTTCCGTAGTGAGGCCTTTTAATAGAAGATGTTTCTAAGTCGATGCTGAGTATGTAGCGCATAACATTGTATTAGAAACAGCGTAACATAACAGATGAGAATAAGACAATCACAACCAGTGGCGGAGCTAGAAATTAAGTGAGGGGGGGGGGGGGCAAGAATTTTTGGAGTGAAGAAATGATGTATGCCCCCGAAAAAAAATTTGGTGTATTTTTTCATACCGAATACAATTTTAGACATAGTAAATTATCTGCTTTAATGGTGCCAATAATTCATTCATTGATATCTTATACAATTCGACACACATATAACATAATTTCACATATCAAAAAGTTCAACATGTATATTTATTTAACGTCTACAAATCACATCTATTAATCTATTAAAAGAAAAATTATAAATATAGAACATTTTTTTTCAAAATATACTTCCTCCGTCTCACTAAAAGTTAAATTCTTTATCAAATGTCTCATTAAAAATTACATTTTTCTATCAATTATCTCTCTCATACCTCACTCTTTATACTCACAACCAAATTACATTTAATCTTTTTGTTTAAAATAAAAATAAAATTATTAGTGAGACGGAGGAAGTACACCTACATTTAATCTTTGTGTTTAAAATAAAAATATAATTTTAAGGAGACGGAGAAAGTATAGTCACAATACATATAATTTTTTTTAAAAAAAGAAAATTGAATTACATAAGTACCAAAAAAAAAAAAACACACAAAAAAAAATTGTCAAGGAGGGGCAGTGGCCCCCCCTTGCCCCTTCATACCTCCGCCCATGATCACAACACACACAGACACACAAGTATTTACGTGATTCGCCAAATCTTAACACATTGATTACACCTTGTAAAGCTAGAGGTGTAGCTTTTGGCTCTGATGCTCGGACTCTTTGGTTTACACCGTCGTACTTGTGTCGGACACTCCTATAATATTGTTGACAAGGGTTCAACGGGGTAAACCAAAGAGTTCGAGGATCAGGTTTTATTTTGGTGAAAATTATGGAAGTAAATGTTGGAGGTGAAGTGGGATTTTCTTATACCTCTAGCGAAAGAACTTGGAACTTTATGGAAAACAAACAAAAATATTTTATGTACAGCTAAGTGCTTGAGATGGTTATGTTTGTGAGAGTTGGAGATGTCCAAATTACAGGATGGCCCGGCTTGAAATGGTTGGGTTTGATGGGCTTTCATTCCGGCCCAACCTGATGTCTCACTCGGGCTTTGACTAGTCTATTTGACTAAAATGGACTAGCCCATTATTAGTTCATTTTTGAAAGTATTATAAAACGACCAAAATGCCCATGACATTATGCTATTAAAAGACTTTTTAAAGTAAGGTTCTTGAGCTAGTGTATCACTTTAAATTTAGACATGTCCAAACGGTTTCGATTTTTGGTTTCAGAATCGTCGGTTTTTGGTTTTCAAATAGCCGGAACCGTATTCGAACATATTAATCCGGTTCTCGATTCCCGATTCTATCCGACGGTTCCGGTTTCAACGGTTCCACCGATTCCATCACCATCTAACTTTTTTTTTTTTTTTTAAATCCAAAAACATTTTTTCAAATTAGTTAGCATCTTTACTGTACAAACTAATCTTTTTTCACTTGAGCTAGTGTATCACTTGTAATTTGCAAGTATGTACTCCCTCCGTCCCTCTCGAAAGGGTACAAATTTCTTTTATGAGCGTTTCATTTGAAAGGGCACAATTCAAAAATGAAAAGTTTTTTATTATTTCTTTATTTGTGAAACCCACTTGTCATACTCACAATAAATATCTACTAACTATTCACTATTCCACTTTCTCTTTTCTACGTCACTTTTTATACTCACAACATTTATTTTATTATACACTTTTTCTTTTTTCTACATCACTTTTCTTAATTTTCGTGCAAGACAACAACTTTGCCCTTTCGAGCGGATCGGAGGGAGTATTACATTACATTGACAACGACAACGACATTTTGTTAAACATGCTTCTTAAATCAGTTTCAAATGCTTTTGCTAGTAGTTTGAATTGTACTAAAGACAAATAATTGGGAATGTAATCATTCCCTTTAGAGCATTTTAATTTGATTATCTTTGACTTGAAGTCAAAGTGAAGTTTTACTGTAGTTAAAACTTTCGGATCCTGGGTCCGTGTAAGTAGATTACATGGCATAGCATATCAGTTTCTTTTTCTTATATTATAATATGGATCGATCAATAATTTATTATGGCTATTAATGTTATTTGACCAGACGCACTAAAATGGACCGTTCATTTATGAAAAATTGAATCTGAATCGTTGAACAATTCAATAGATATTTCTACGCACCATTCGATTTATACATACTCCCAAATTCCTAACCCAGTCAAGTGCCATGCATGTCAGAATTCAGTATTATTACTAATTATTTTGTTTTTGGTTAATTTATTGTTTTTTTCCAACTTTTAGTTCATGTTGGAAAGGGATTAGGCTATTCATTAGGGTGTTTTTTTTTTACTTTTTCTTGACTCGACTTTACTTTTTTTTTCTTTCAGGAAACACATTTCCTCATTAAAAAGTACTCTCTTCATCATCCCGGTTGAAGGTTCTTACTTCGTCTGTCTCATGTCTCAGTTTATCATCCCGGTTAAAGGTTTTTACTTCATCTTTGTAAGTTTAAAATTCTTAGTTGTTTTATTTTTCAAAATGAACACTAAGACATACTTGCTATACTCACAATAATGACCTTCCTATCAACTTTCTCTCTCATACTTTATTTTACATACGCACAATATTTATTTTTTATTAATCATTATTTAAAGTCAAACTAATAACATTAAACTGAGACAGACAGAGAGACAGAGAAGTATCTTGTAGTTCCATCGCACAACTTATGCTGAACATTGTACAAGTTCCCTCATTCCATTTGTTTATACAATGGGTCCCACAACATTTTTTTTCTTCATCTTTAAATCTTTAAGAGTGTTGGGATTGATTGAAGCATGTTAGCCTTTGCAAATTTGAAGAAATTTGCACATATTTCTAGGCATTATTTATTTGATGTCTTGATTCATGCTCAAGTTGTCCAAGTCTTCCACAACAAATTTAAGCATGCTTTTCTCTCTCACTGTTTCATTTCTCTTGGTTTGTTTTGATTGCTAATTTGACTAGAATTTGAAGTATAGGAATTCTGATAAGCAAAGTGAAATTTTAGTGGTTAAAAGAGAATGATGAAAGAAGTTGAAAGAGTGGAATTATGAATCCTATTAATTACTTCTGTCCCAAAATAAATTAGTTCCGTCTTAAAATAAATGTCTATTATATTCGGTCTAAAAAAACTAATGTAAAAAGATCATCACACCTCTCTAGTCATAATCTAATGTGTTAATCCCATTTTTAGGATGTGATGTTAAGAAGGCATTGAAATGACTCAAGATAAATGGTCTAACCCAGAACCCTCTTTTTTTTTTTTTTTTTTTTATTGCTTCACAGTTTTGCATCAAGAAACTCATTATGCCCATACTTTTCTAGGTTTCTTTTACTTGTACAAATTTGGAGACATTTTGATAATTAAAAAAAAGGCAAAATTTATTTTATGTTTTTAGCCCTGATCAATACTTTGAACACAATGGTTTTAATTTTGCATGGAAAGAAAAACTTGTAATCAATTTTGCATGGAAATAAAAACTTGTAACCATACCAAACTTGCAAAAACTATCCCATTAGGTCTTCTATTTGAACTTGCAAAATTTATTTTAGATAAGTTTTTATTATTTAATAAATAGTGGGCCCACATGTCATACTCAAAACAATTACTCACTAACGATTTTTTATCTCACTTTTCCTCTCATATTCAACTATCTACGCTCACAACAAATTAACTTTTTCAAAAAAAAAATAATCAGTGTCTTAACAATTATTTTGCAAACTCAGGTGAGCAGGAAGAGAGAGAGAGAGAGAGAGAGAGAGAGAGAGAGAGAGAGAGAGAGAGGAGATGGGCCATTGGGATGTTTGTTGGAAAATATAAGTGGGTGTGAAAGAAATTTGAGAATTTTTTTAAATGTGTTATTTGTTAAATGATCAAATTGAAAGTGGGGTTGTGTTCTACTTCATGAGAACATTGAAATCAAATATTTATTTGTCCAAAATGGTTAATGGAAGAATGATTTATTAAGGCTCAAATTTAGTGAAAAATGTGGTTATCCAACATTGAATAGGAATGTAAAATCTAGCAAGTTTAAATACTCCTGCACTTTGATAAGGGGTATAAATGTGTGTCATAGAGGCTCTCTATCATGGAACGAAATGGGCTTCGGGCTTTCGAACTCATGTGAGTGCGCGTGTGGCTCCAAATTGTCCTACTCGCACTGGCCCACCTTTTACTTTTTTTTTATTTGTGAATCAAAAATAATTTTCCATGATCATGATCACTAATACGAAATTAAAATAGTGTTAATTTCGTAATTGATAATGACTATTCAGTTTGGCCAGTTATGATTATAAGATGGAGCCACAAACCATTTGAAGACAATCCCAAGTTTTCCAGCAACCTCTTATCTCTCTCTTGTTGTATACTATTTAATCTCTTCCTTGGCCTCCTTGCATTTTTGCATCTTGGTGATACTGTCCAGGCGCACTGCCAATTCATCGGGAACTTTAGGTGCAAAGTGCCCCCCGTCCGCACGTTCTATCCTGGGAGACTCCCATCCACGACAGCCTCAAGCACTATCAGTGAGGGGACAAATAAGTATTAAAGAGACTGATTCATCAGGGCTCGTGCCTGACAAACTAATTGTTCCTTGGATTCATTTACTTTACTGTTTTAATAGTATTTCAGGTTCTGTAATTTCATTTCCTTCTATAATTGTAATTTTGCCAACAATTTTAAGACTTACTCCCTTGAGAAGGGATACGTTTTACAGAAACATTTTAGTGATTAAATTGTTTTCTCTGTTTCAGAAATGGCTACTGAACAGAATGTAACTGGAAAGGAAACTGTGACTGTGACCCAATCTGGAAATGCTTCTCAAGGCAGTACTGTTGTAACTAATCCTAAAACTGTGCACATCTCGGCCCCACGTCTTTGAAAAGCCAAAAAAGTTTGTTGGCCACGACTTCAAGAGATGGCAGCAAAAGATGCTTTTCTATTTGACTACTCTGAATTTGGCTAAGTATCTGCAAGAAGATATGCCAAATGTGGCAAAAAACGAGACCGATGTAACAACCTTGGCTGCGGTTCAAACTTGGAAACATGGGAAATTCCTTTGCAAGAACTATGTTATTAATGGATTGCTCGATGCTCTCTATAATGTATTTAGAGAGAAGAGGAATGCTAAGGAATTGTGAGAGTCCGTAGACCACAAGTATAAAATTGAGGATGCAGGAACAAAGAAGTTCATTGTTGCCCGTTTCCTTGATTTTAAGATGGTGGACTAAAAAACTGTGAAATCTCAAATTGATGAGTTTCAAATGATTTTGCACGAGATACATGCCGAGGGTATGGTGCTAAGTGAAAGTTTTTAAGTCGCTGTAATGATTGAAAAGTTGCCTCTAGCTTGGAATGATTTCAAGAATTACCTTAAGCATAAGCGAAAGGAGATGAACGTTGAAGGGCTTATCCTTCGACTTAGCATTGAGGAAGGCAATAGAGTTGCCGAGAAAAGGTTTACCCCAAGTGTGGCCAAAGCCAATGTGGTGGAGCATGGCCAAAGCTCCAAAGGCAAAGGCAAAGCCAAAGTTGGAACAACTAAGAGGTCGTTCAATTTGAAGCCTCAAGGAGGGGTTTCCAAGAAGAGGTTCACAGGAACTTGTTTCAATTGCGGGTGAAGGCCATAAGGCTTCGACATGTAGGATGCCAAATAAAGCTCGTGAAGCGAACATGGTGGAAGACATAGATAGAGATGTGTCTGATATGCACCTTGCGGCGGTAGTTTCCGAGGTGAATATGGTGGGATCGAATCCAAATTAGTGGTGAATTGACACCGGTGCTACTAAACATGTGTGCTCCAACAAAGACATGTTTAGTACTTTTGAAGCTATGAAAAATGGCGAAAAGTTATTTATGGGAAATTCAACCACTTCTGACATCAAAGGTCAAGGGAATGTGGTTTTGAAGATGACATCCGGAAAGTAACTGACTCTCAACAATGTGCTCTATGTGCCCGATATTCGAAAGAACTTGGTGTCCGATTCGCTTTTAATTAAGTATGGTTTTCGTATTGTGTTTGAATCTGATTTTGTCACTTTATCCAAGAATGGAATGTTTGTAGGAAAAGGGTATGTGAAAGATGGTATGTTTAAGTTAAGAGTGATGGTGGTGAAACCTAATGTAATGACTATTAAGCCGAAAATCAATGCAATGAATAATTCTTCCGTTTACTTGCTTGAGTCTTTCCATTTGTGGCATGGTAAATTAGGACATGTTAATTATGATGCCATTCGTAGATTAATTAACTTGAATTGCATACCCAAATTTAAAGTTGATTGCAAACACAAATGTGAAACTTGTGTAGAAGCAAAATTTACAAAACCTTTACTCCATCCAATAACATGAAATAGTGAACCACTCAAAAGTAAAGATAAAGCTACAGAGAAGTTCACTCTCTATAAAAATGAAGTTGAGAATCAATTAAACCGGAAAATTAAAGTGCTAATAAGTGATCGTGGTGGGGAATATGAATCTCCATTTGAGGCAATTTGTTCTCAACACAGAATTAAACATGTAAACACGACACCTTATATACTCTAACAAAACGGTGTTGCCGAATGAAAAAATCGGACATTAGAAGAAGCGATTAATGTCATGTTGATAAGTTCGGGATTACCTTCTAACATGTGGGGAGAAGTCATGTTGTCGGCAAATTATGTGTTAAATAAGGTAACTCGAAAGAAACTAAACAAGAGCCCATATGAATTTTGGCATGCAAGAGTGCCATGTTACAAATACTTGCGAGCGTGGGGGTGTCTTGCGAAGGTAGCCGTACCTCCACCTAAAAAGGTGAAAATTAGACCAAAGACTGTTGATTGCATATTCATTGGATATTCACACAATAGTTATGCTTATAGATTTTTTGTGTATAAATAAAAAATTCAAGATATACACAAGAATACTATAATGGAATCTAGAAATGTGTCTTTCTTTGAGAATGTGTTCCCATGTAAGTTAAGAAATGAGACAAGCTCATCAACTAGGGTATAACATTCAATAGAAGAATAACACGTTCAAGATAGAAGTGAAGAAGAGCAGATGAAACCTCAACGTAGCAAAAGAGCTGTAGTAGAAAAATTCTATGGCCCAGATTTTCTAACCTACATGCTAGAAAGTGAGCCACAAAGTTATAAAGAAGCCGTGAGTTCTTCTGAAGGACCTTTGTGTAAAGAGGCTATTAAGAGTGAAATTGATTCCATTTTGCAAATCATACTTGGGAACTAGTAGATCTTCCTCCGGAAAGTAAAGCACTGGATATAGGTGGATTTTCAAAAGGAAAAGAAAGGCGGATGAAACAATTGATAAGTATAAGGCTAGACTTGTAATTAAATGTTACAAACAAAAGGAAGACCTATATTACTTTGACACGTATTCTCCTGTTACGAGAATAACGTCTATTAAGATTGTACTTGCAATTGCCGCATTGCGAAATTTTGAAGTACATCAAATGGATGTAAAAACTGCATTTCTAAATGGAGATTTAGAAGAGGAGATTTACATGGAACAACCAGAGGGCTTTTCTGCTCCAGGGCAAGAAAACGAAGTGAGCAAATCAAATAATCACCAAAACAATGGCATCAAAAGTTTGATCAAGCCATGATTGAAAGTGAATTTAAAACCAATGAATGTGAAAAATGTGTCTAAATCAAAAACACGAAAAATGGCTATGTCATTTTGTGTCTTTATGTAGATGACATGCTTATCATAGGAAGCTGTGATAAAATGATTAAATCCACAAAGAATATGTTGAGCTCGAAGTTTGACATGAAAGATATGGGTTTAGCGGATGTGCATTGGAGTGAAAATTTCTAGAATACCTGATGGACTTGTACTAAGTCAATCACATTATGTGGATAAAATTCTAGAAAAATTTAACAAGGATGACAATAGAACCGTGAATACTTCAATTGACACAATCCTACATTTAACAAAGAATAGAGGCTAACCCGTGTCTCAATTAGATTATTCAAGGATCATTTGAAGTTTAATGTACTTAATGAGTTGTACAAGGCCAGATATTGCTTATGTTGTGAGCAAACTGAGTCGGTATACAAGTAATCCTGGTACAGACCATTGGAAGGGTATTGTGAGAGTACTAAGGTACTTAAGATATACTCGTGATTATGGATTACATTATACTAGACATCCAGCTGTGATTGAAGGATATACTGATGCTAATTGGATATCAGATATCAAAGACTCTAGGTCTATAAGTGGATATGTATTCACATTATCAAGTGCATCTATATCATGGAAATCTTCTAAACAGACTGTTATAGCCAGATCCACTATGGAAACAGAGTTTATAACTTTGGATAAGTGTGGTGAAGAAGCTGAATGGCTACACCAATTTCTAGAAGATATTCCAAAATGGACGAAGCCTGTGCCAGTAATTTTTATCCATTGTGATAGCCAATATGCAATTGGTAGGGCACAAAGCAACATGTACAATGGTAAGTCTAGACATATATGTCGTAGATATAATACCATACGACAACTACTCTCAACTGGTATTATATATATTAACTATGTGAAGTCAAAAGATAACTTAGCGGATCCGTTAATCAAAGGGTTAACCAAAGAGGTAGTTGAAAGATTGACATTGGAAATGGGATTAAAGCCTCTTGAGAAGTTAAACACAGAGGAAAATCCAATCTAGTTGACAGAGATCCCAAGATCTAGGGTTTCAAAGATATAACCTAACTGTTAAAAGACTTGTAATGTCACTGTGGGGGAACCAACCCCATCTCATTCCTTAAGTGACATCCTGAAAGGAAAGGTTAAGCTTATAGATTTGAATTATTCTTACACTTCGGAATTGCCGAGTGGGGGTAATACGGGTTACTTATAAGAATTACCTATGTGAGAGAAAAGTTTGGCCGCTTTGATGAGAACTGTGTGAGGCTCAATTATTATACCCTCTCATAGAAACATGCATTATGTTTAGGTCCGTGAATGAACATAGCTATGGGAATTGAAGTGTGTTAGGGAGATACCTGTGTAAAGTATATAACCGGCTACACAAAAAGCTGAACAGTTCAAGGATATCGCGTCTACTAATTAGTGGGTTTGTGCTCTACTCCATGAGAATATTGAAATCAAATATTTACGTTTCATAAATGGTTAATAGATGAATGAGATATTAAGACTCAAAGTTAGGTGGTTGAAAGTGGAAAATGTGGTTATCCCACATTGAATAGGAATGTAAAATCTAGTAAGTTTAAATACTCCTACACTTCGATAAGGGGTATGAATGTGTGGCATATATGCTCTTTCTAGCACACAGGTGCGCAGGGGGGTGCAAATCATGGATCGATATGGGCTACCGAACTTATGTGCTTGTGGACACGAATGTGGCTCCAAATTGGCTTACTCGCGCTAGCCCACCTTTTGCTATTTTTTTATTTGTGAATCAGAAATAAATTCCTATGATCATGAACATAGCTTAACATCTGTTTGATTTCTTTCTTTTGTAACAGTTATACGAAATTAAAATGGTTTTAATTTCGTAATTGATGATGACTGTTCAGTTTGACCAGTTATGGTTATAAGATGAAGCCACAAACCATTTGAAGACAACCCCAAGTTTTCCATCAATCTATGATCTCTCTATTGCTTCATATTATTTAATCTCTTCCTTGGTCTTCTTGCATTTTTGCATATTGGTGATACTATCCAGGAAAACTGTCAATTCGTCGAAAACTTTAGGTGCAAAGTGCCCTCAGTCCGCACGTTATATCATGGGAGACTCGCATAAACGGCAGACTCAAGCACTATCGGTGAGGGGACGAATAATTATTAAGGATACTGATTAATCAGGGCTCGTGCACAATAATCAATTGTTAATGTCGATTCATTTATTTTACTATTTTAATAGTATTACAGTTTCTGTAATTATATTTCTTTTTGTAATTTTAATTTTGCCAACGTGTCACACTAGCTAGGAAAGGAATTTTTTCCCAAATAATCCCGTTTTACTTTTTTATTTACGAAAATGACTTACTGTTCAAACTATTGCCCAGAATGTCCTCTTTTTTGAAACTCGCTACACCGTGTAGCGAGTTTGACTATGGTTGGTCAAAACTCGCTACACCGTGTAGCGAGTTTAGGGTAATTAATTTAGGGCGTTGGAAAATTAATTAGGTCATTTAATTAAACTAAACTCGCTACACCGTGTAGCGAGTTTTGACCAGATTTAAGTCAAACTCGCTACAGGTGTAGCGAGTTCAATTTAAATCCCTTACACTTCTCGGTTCACGCATTCAACGAAACAAAACAAAAAAAAACTTAAACCTCCATAGCCCAGGCGAGGATTTTGCCAAGAAAAAGAAGAACAGTTCGAGCCTTGATCGAGCCAAGCCAAGGATTTTGCCAAGAAATTCAACCTTTTTCTTAATTGTAAGTTTAAATTTGTATATTAAGTTGAATTTTAGTTTTGATTTTATTATTCATTTACTTATAATTTATGATTTTTTTTTAATTCAATTTCTATATTGCCGAGAAGAAGAACATTGCAATTTAGGATTTTTTTGGTTGATTTGTTGTTGAAATATTGTTATTCCCATTTATGTGACTAATTTTTATTTAATTCCGAATTTTTTTATTATTTTGGTTGATTTGTTGTTGAAATATTTTTATTCCGAATTTATGATTTTTTTTTTTAATTCCGAATTTCTTGACTAATTTTTATTTAATTCTGAATTTTTATTTAGTTTTTTTGGTTGATTTGTTGTTGAAATATTATTATTCCGAATTTATGTGACAAATTTCTATATGCCAAGATTTTTTTTTTATTTTGTGTATGATTTTTTTTGGTTGATTTGTTGTTGAAATAGTGTTATTCCCATTTATGTGACTAATTTTTTTGATTTTTTTTATGACATTGCAATTTAGGATTTTATTTTTGGTTGAACTATTGTTAAATATATACATGTAAATATTATTTCTGATGAATTAATTGTGCCCTATACATAGTTTAATTGTTGAGATTAATTAATTGATGCATTCAGATTTTAATTTATTTAATATAAAGATGAGAAAAAATTATTATTTCAAATATTTTAATAATAAAACTAAAAAATCTTGTGCGGAAAACTAATCGAGGATAGATTAGACCGATTGTTATTCCCATTTATATGAACTGTCTATTTATTTTTTATCAAAAAAAAAATAATAGCAAATTTAAAGTAAATTGGGTCATTCATTTTAGAAAATTTTAGAAGGGAGTATATAGCAAATTTGCTCATAATAGAAATAAATAGCAAATTTGAAAAGATTTTTGAATATTTTTTTGGGACGGAGGGAGTACAAAGTTTAACTTGTGTGAGATTATAGCAAATTTGATTACCGAGATAGGAACGTGAGCTTGTCCGAACAAGGTCCAAGTGGATTGTGCCCTAATGACTCTTATAAGTTATAGGTAATCAGAACGGAATCCTTAATTCG
The DNA here is from genome assembly GCA_022495995.1 of Adenophora triphylla var. japonica. Lineage (NCBI taxonomy): Eukaryota > Viridiplantae > Streptophyta > Magnoliopsida > Asterales > Campanulaceae > Adenophora > Adenophora triphylla. Next base: position 47,142 of record JAFEMH010005598.1, on the reverse strand, counting down.
TGAAAGGGGTACATAAGGTGAGGCATGACGTCGAAGGAATTAATTAGGCGTCATATATACCATATTGTAAACCCTAAACCCTAATTTCTCGTCACGAAACCCTAAATCCTTAAAATATGATTTAGTGATAGAAAAATAGAATAGGAATTAATATACATATAACAACATCCTAAATCTCATATACTTATATTCCAAACCCTAAACCCTTAAAATATGATTTATTGTTCAAACATTTTATAAAAAAAAAAAAAAAAAACTTCATCCTATTTTCAAAACCGCATGAGGATTACTCTTGAAGTATTACTTAGTATATAGGCCGGAAACCAAGAACTTCCCCACAGTGCACTTCTTGGAAGTGTGGGATAACTTTGGATTACAATGCCACGTACTAGTAATTACATTTTTTGTATTCTTTTATTTATTTTCTTGCCTTATAGAACAATAACCAACCTTGATATTGAAATAAATAGATGGAAGCGTTCATTGATCCCGGGCCTATCGATACATCTGTTCTGACCCGCCATGCAGACCATAGGGCTAGGTGTATTTGGTCCGGGTGGCCGGTTTCTAGTCCCCTCGTTTTTCGTCATGGTGCCGCCTTGCCGCATGTATTAGCTCCTGTCATATTATTGAGACTGGCAGAGTGCGGATTCAGTGGAGTGCACTACATAGGCCGGATACAGTACGATTTTGCATTCTTTGGAGGCCTTGATCGAGAGATGGCGTCCAGGAGACCCATACGTTCCATCTCCGGTTGGTGAGATGACGATCACCCTACGGGATATCGGCATGATTTGCGGGTTGCCGATTGATGGGGATGCTTCATCGATGATGGGTTTCCGGTACATATAGGCGGCGGTGAGTGTCGGGAGTATTTAGGGGCCGTCCACAGAGACGAAGATATAGATGGGAGCGATCTGAAGCTCCGATGGATTACCGTACGTTTCACACACTTTAGTGACCTCCACTGATGATCTTGCTCCAGGAGATTGTGGATCGATGCGTACGGGCTTATATCTTGCTTGCCTTGGGTTCTACGATCATGCCCGATCGTACGAACAACAAGGTTAAGCTATGTTATCTCCCGCCGCTAGGGATGTTTCTAGGGTCGGGAGTACGGTTGGGGGAGTGCGGCGCTTGCTTTCTGTATCGAGAGTTATGTAGTGCGGCGGAGACCCTCACGAGACGGTGCGGAGGATTTCTCAACGTTCTACTGGGTATTTTATTTCATTTTAATGTTCATTATGTTTTTAAGTTTTATTTCAAATTTGCGGCATTATTACTTAGTTTTTGATATACATTTATTTCATATAGATCCGGGATTGGGAGAGGTTGACATGTGTGAGGCCGCAGATCCGTTATCGCCTCGAGACCAGGACTACGTCATCATGCCCCTCGGATGCATGTATGCATATATCATACTTTATTTTCTCGTCGTTAATGTTTTTATTTTTTTGAACAAAATCTTATAATTATTTTGTTTATGAAATTTCAGTGGACGCAGGCTTCGCTTGATCGAGAGAGGTTCTGCACATAGCTGCGAGGCTATCGGGATCACTGGCTCGCCGAACGAGTCACGTGGTGTGGCAGCCTTATGAGGGGGAGACCCGCTCCGGTCTACGCACCTGAGGGGGAGGAGATATGGTTGGCGAAGGTCCCTCTCATATGCTTTGAGAGGGTTGAGTGGCATCCGCACGATCGCGTGATGAGGCGGTTTGGCACGAGACGGTTTGTCCCGGCACCGTTCGACACCGGCACAGAGTTGCACCGTTCGGATCGGCGGGGAAGGCCTACGGTGAGATGGGGTAAGCACCATCGCCCACTTGTTACACTATGGGGACAGCGCCACGAGAGGTTGGTTTCGGGGTGTTCGGCTTCCACGATATGACCTACACCGACCCATATATGGTATGGTATAGGGACATAACGTGTAGGTTTGTGCAGCGGCTCACTCACGTAGAGGTGGATGGATACCGATCGTGCCCCCGCCATAGAGTTTATGGTAAGTTTTTACATTTTTAAAGTTTTTTTTTCTAATATTTTTTTAAGAAAACATCAATTATTAACTTATGTCTCTCGTTCTTATATATATTTTTGATATAAAAACAGTGCAGACCCTTCGGCGCACTGCATGTCGCCAATGAGAGGGATGAGCATCCCCACCAAGCCGAAATGCGGGAGATTGTGACACACCGGTTCGGGGGAGTTAGGGAGCTCCACCGCTCTTCGAGTCTGCTGCACCTCCCCCACCCGTAGATCGCGCACGGGACAACCTCGACAACGTCTGGGCGACGTCGTGGACGGGCGTAACCACCACCCCAGATGGATTTGCACGATGAGCCCGAGGCAGAGCCCGAGCCCGAACCTCAGCGCAGACCAGGCACCGATACATCTTATGGCTGTCATGGCACGCAGCCACTTGATCACAGTATGATTTTGAGCGTTGGAGCGGGGTTTCGGGACTGGGGCCTGGGGTGCCGGAGGGAGTGGGTGGGGGTGGGGCCCCAGGGTGAGTGCGGAGGAGGTGGGCAGGGGGTGGCGGTGGGGGAGTGGGGCGGGGGTGGCGGTGGGAGTGCCCAGGGCGGACCCTTCCACACAGACCATCCACTATGGGCTTCGGCGCTTATACGAGTGGAAGTGGGTTGAGGACTCCTTTATCACATGCACGGTTCCATGGTTTCGTCGATCCGGCTCAGATGACCCCTGAACAAGAGCTTCAGGAACAAATGCTTAGAAGAGGGTCTCGGCTCCGGAATCCGCCTAATCCCTACACCCCGTCTTTCTATGATAATAGGTAGAGAGTTCACTTTTGTTTTTTTATTATTACGTAATGAAACTTTGTTGTATTGGTTTAGTTTTTATTTGAATGTTTTTTATTTGTATTGAACTGTACTATTAGTTTACTTTTTATTTGAATGTTTTTTATTTGTATTGAAATTTTGTAACTTTTTCTTAGTAGTTTAGCTTTATATTTGATTTGAATGTAATTTTCCAATTCTTAAAAATGATTTTAGTTATTTTAATGAATATTTAAAAAATTATAATTGATGATATTTATTAGATTAGGGAGTAATAAAAGAAAAGTTTATTTTCCATTTAAGTTTTAAGGTTCAATTTATGTTTAGCATAATTCCAAAAAAAAATGTTCAAATGTGCTACTGTGTAATTATTGCGGGACGAATCAAAAAATTGTATTTATTGGGCCAAAGTTGGAGTGGCCGCCCTTGTTCTTCGGCCAGCTTTGGTGGGCGCCCAAGTTCTTTGAAATCGCTACACCGTGAAGCGATTTTCACTAAACTCGCTACACGGTGTAGCGAGTATAGTGAAAATCGCTTCACGGTGTAGCGATTATAAATGTACATTTCCATCTCTTCCTTGTATTCCAGCATAAGTTTCTGTAAAAGGAGCGTCCGCTCCCAATGTGGCGAAGCGTCCGCTCCCAAGCTGCCTGTAATGTAATATGTACCTTTTTTTTGTAATTATGCCAAACATAAATTAAAACTTAAAACTTAAAACTTAATTAAAATAAAACTGAAACTGAAAAATTACATTCAACTCAAATATAAATTACATTGGACTTTTCAAGTTTAATGAAAACGACATAAAATAAAACTGAAACTGAATCCAATTCAAGCCAAACATAAATTACATTAAAAACATTCTTCTACTCCCTAAGGTTCGGGCATCTACGACGATTGTGCCTTTCGATGGCATGATGAACACATACTCTTCCGTTTATCTGCTTGAAAGTCCATAGAATTACGAAAGCGTCTTGATCTAGGTCGTCCGGACTTCGCAGAACGTCGAAGTAGGGGATTAGGGAAGAAACTAGGCACCAAACCATCCACGCCCCAATAGTCCTCATGCTCGATTGGTTCGAATGTTCCCTTCCATGTCTTGTAGTATTCCCAACGGTGTAATATTCGAAACGAAATCTCGACCATCAATATTTTGTGCGTAACAACAAGCAAGGAGATGGGAACAAGGCATGCGATAGGCAACCCATTTACCTCATGTGCAGGTGCGCTCATTAAGTCGGACAATCTGTATATTTCCTCCGTGATCACCCACGACGTGCCGTTGTCACTTGATACACCCCCATTTCGTGATTGTTGAACCTCCCGACGTGATGTGTTGCCGCTTTTCCGGTGTTCTTCAAGTAGTGATAAGCGACTTTCGTCTTGAATTGGTGTCGGGGATTGATGTTAGGGTTATCGGGATTACCTCCTAAGGCATTGATTGAAAATCCATGCCTTACTTGAAAGTACTCCACACAACGATAGAAGGCGGTTTCAACAATTGTGTGATTGGCATCCCACGAGCTCCCTTCATCACACCATTGAAAACCTCGGACATGTTGGTAGTCATGATGCCATACCCGTAACCACCATCGTGTGCCAATGTCCATTTTCTAGCATCCAAATGTTGAAACCATGCAATTGCCTCGGGCTTAATTCCACGGATACTCTCTAAGATAGATTTCAATTTTCTATCTTGAGTTGCTCTACCCGCTCTCGAACGTATACTTCAACCCTTCCCCTCTATACTTTTCCAAGAAATTTGCTCGCATATGTCTCAAGCAATATCGATGATGCACGTTTGGCCACCACGTATCTTCGCCTACAGCCTTCGAATGCCCAATGACGGTCGGATATCAAGCATACTTCACGACTCTTGATAATATGCTTGCAAACCAGGTATAAGAACCAACGCCGGTTCGGCAGTCCTCCTTTTCAACAACGGCAAAGGCAAGCGGAAGTATCTTTGTCTTGGGCGTCAACACCCATGTGCAATCGAGTATTACCCCTTTATATCTACCATGCATAAATGTTCCATCCACGAAATGACTGGCCGACAATGAGAGAAAGCTTCAATGCAAGGCCCAAATGCCAGAATACTGTCGAAATAGGGAGGCTTCACCGACGGGAGGAGGAGGTGTAGAGTACTCAACAATTGTCCTCGGATTGTATTTTTGAATGGTCGCTAGGACGCGGGGTAACCTCTTATAAGATTCCTCCCAATCTCCAAAACCTCTGCAATGCCATTACGCTTTCCACACCATGCCTTCTTGTAAGTAATTACCTTGTCGAACCTACTAGAGATGTGTGCAATAATGACTCCAACCTTGACATCTGAATCGGCCTTAATAAGACCAACGACTTCTCGACCGATAAACTTGGCATCTAGATTGGGGTGATCTTGACTTGTTCCGAATATAAGCGGCGGTGAGGAGCCTTATACTTGGTCACTTCCCAATAGCCAAACTTCTTCCTACTCACACGAACATAAAAATGACATGGATAATTTTTTAACAGACACTCAATTACCCATGTGTTCGGTGTGCTCTTTCTTACCCTGAACCTGCGATTGTTTTTAATATGGAACCTTTTCATATCAAATTGTGCCTCGTTCTTGCCAGGAAAGCGTATCCCTTTAGCAATCGGTTGTTGTTCCGGATCCCAAACTGGAAAACTATGTGCATGATCGTAATCAATCAAGCCTTGTTCTTGTCGAGCAGATGTACCAATATCACTGTAAAAGGGATAACTCGCTCTCTCATATCTTCGATTTTGCGGCACTTCATAGTGAACAAGAGGTGCTTCCACATCATCATCAATCGGCCCATCATCATCGGCTCCCAAATCGACATCAGAATCACTACTACCCTCCTCATATTCATCATCATCATCATCCTCTAGCATTGCATCTACATCAGTGTGCACTTCCTCTTCTTCACAGTCAACATCATAATCATCATTAACGTGATCATTATGCCCAAATGCCCGATCATCATCATGAACATGATAATTATGGCCAAATGCCCCATCATCATAATTTGGTGTTTGAGTTGATACAAGAGTTTGGGAACTTGGACCAACCCCATCATCACGGTTACCAGTTGGAGAAAACCTGAAAGTACTCTCTGTGTCTTTGTGTTTCAAACTACGAATTGGATCGATTTTCAATTAATTTTACAACAACATACAAACTGCAAATTTCCAATCCCCCAAATTTAGCAAACTGATCGAACATTACTTCCATACACGCATCATCTTCAATACGGAAAGGAAAGTACTCACCAATCCCGCTATCAAAAGAATGAGGGCATCTGTAAATGACTTTCAAATCAAATTGAAACCGATCTAAGTTCGCATTTTTATATAACTCATCAATCAACTCATTGTATTTCCATTGGCAATTACCCCTTATTGCACATTTTGGCCCCTTTTTGAAATGAGGACCATCAAACGGTTGTTCATCATCACCTCCCCAATAACACATAAAAATGATTGGACCCCCGTTCATATTTAACCCTACATTACGAAATCAAAGTGTTAAAACCTACATAACAAAACTCTTACATTTATTATATCTACAATATAATAAAACACAGTTAAATCATTAAATTTTATATCTAAACACAAGTCAAAATAATAATTAAGATGATGTTAATTTACCTTGATTCTTGTTGATCTTCAACAATTCTGATGAAATAAAATAACTTGAAGAAGTTTTATTTTGAATTAAGGGAATTTAGAAAATGATGATTGAGAGAGTTGATTGAGAGAAAGAGAGAAAGGTAGGAGAAGAAACAAAGCTGAGGAGAAAAAGAGAAAGCTATGGGAGGAATCTCAGAACCACGTGAATTCATTGAAAATTTCATTTCACGGGTGTTGTACTTTGTTGCTGTAAAGTGTTTTGTTTTACTTAAACTCGCTACACCGTGTAGCGAGTTTCAATAAAGCTGAATTAAACTCGCTACACCGTGTAGCGATTTCAGCTTTATTGAAACTCGCTACACGGTGTAGCGAGTTTAAGTAAAAACAAAATCCTTTACAGCAACATAATTTCAAAATTTTTTACTTCTTTTTGTTTTTTCATTCGCGAAGGCATTTTGAACAATAAATATAGGTTAATTTATGTATCATAATGAATATCTAAAAATTGTTACTTGAAGTACATATAATGTTGTAACAATAACAACTTTTAAATTTTAATTTGGACAATTAAATCAGCTTCAAATTTTTGCTCAAAATAGCTTCGTAGTAACATCAAAAAAAAAATTTCGTTCGCGAAGCTATTTTGAGCAATAATTATAGGTTAATTTAGATATCATAATGAATATCTAAAAATTGTTACTTGAAGTACATATAATGGTGTAACAATAACAACTTTTAAATTTTAATTTCGACAATTAAATCAGCTTCAAATTGTTGCTCAAAAAAATAGCTTCGTACTAACAAAAAAAAATTACATGTGTTAAAAAAATAATGACATGTGGCTGAATTTTTTTTTTTATAAATATTTATTTTTCATATTTTAAAACAAATGATAACATAGGAAATCTTACATAAAATTACAAAAAATAAATATTTTCGAGTTAGTGGCCACGTCCCGACCACATAGGAAATCTACATAAAATCACAAAAAAAAAATATTGTCAAGTTAGTGGCCACATCCCGGCCACATAGGAAATCTTACATAAAATCACAAAAAATAAATATTTTCAAGTTAGTGGCCACATCCCGGCCACATAGGAAATCTTACATAAAATTACAAAAAATAAATATTTTAGAGTTAGTGGCCACATCCCGGCCACATAGGAAATCTACATAAAATCACAAAAAATAAATATTGTCAAGTTAGTGGCCACATCCCGGCCACATAGGAAATCTTACATAAATAAATAAATTCAGTGACCACATTCCGGTCACATAGAAAAATAGTACATAAATTCAGGTACGTATTAAATCCGACATAAATTCAAATAATACATGTCCAAAGATGAAATTAACAATCCTTAGGGAATACCTTACAAACATTGGAAGGAACAATGTTAAGTAGTTTTTTTGAGCGTGATATGGCCCAAACAACAACCTAATAGATGAACAAAACAAAACATTTAGAACAAAAAGGTAAGGATATATTTAGGGAGTGTAATGTTAAGGAAAATATTTCATACCCGAGTAAGTATCGAACAAAGACCTTCACCAATGTCACTTCCGCCCTCGGTTTGCTTAAACACTTTGTCACCTAAGTAAGCTTCAATAGTGTCAGTAGGATCCTTCAAAATCACGTGAAAAGAGCCATTCTCAGTTGGTGTTCACTTCTTGACAACAACCACAACCTAATAGAACAAAAATATTATGACCAATTAATTGTAAATTTCAACCTTAACTATAATTAATGTAAAATATTATACCTGTTCCACCCTTTCATGTTGTTTGCATTTCTCCTTGATCATTTTCAACGGATAAAATGTACCCTCTCCAGTGAGATAATCCATTGCAGAAAGCCAAGCTTTGCCCTGGAATTCATCATCGTCCTCCGGCTCTTCAAGCTTTCTACGTATTGCCTCTTGGATCGACTGAGCGGGGGGTCCCTGAGAGACATGAGCTTTTCCGGTGTGATGCCGACGCATGGCTAACTGTGCTTCACCAGCGGGACCAGGTATGATATGACGCGGTGGAGATTCTCTCTCTCGTTCGATTTGAGGCGATGGAGATTGAAACTCTCGTTCAATTTGAGAGAGATTAGATAGGCGATTGGAGGTTTGACCGGGTTGTACTGGAAGAGGTTTTCGTCCACGATACCAGCGGGGTTTTGATGGATCCATTATGAGAGAGATAGATGAAAGATGGACTTCAGAAAGAAAGAAAGAAAGAAAAGGGAGAACTGGACTGAGAAAGGAAGAGAATGGTAAGTTTTGTTGGGACGGACGGAGGGGGTTATGTAGGGGTTTGGAATATATTAAACTCGCTACACGGTGTAGCGAGTTTGACTTAAATCTGGTCAAAACTCGCTACACGGTGTAGCGAGTTTAGTTTAATTAAATGACATAATTAATTTTTCAACGCCCTAAATTAATTATCCTAAACTCGCTACACGGTGTAGCGAGTTTTGACCAACCCTAGTCAAACTCGCTACACGGTGTAGCGAGTTTCAAAAAAGAGGACAATCTGGGCAATAGTTTGAACAGTAAGTCATTTTGGTAAATAAAAAAGTAAAACGGGATTATTTGGGAAAAAATTCCTAGGAAAGGCCTTTCTGTGAGAAACTCTTGTGGAAAATAGTCAGCAGGTAGAACCCCACCTTGACCACGTTGATGATGGAGTTAAGCTTGGAGTTTATTGGGAAAGAAACCCTAATCTAGTTAGCCGAACTAAATTCATATCAATATCATAAAAAGTGAAACAAATTACATTTCAAGATCATTTAAAAGTGAAATAAATTAACAAGTCCTTGATATAATAAAATAAATGAGACATGCTATGGGATTTCCCCCAAACAATTGCCCCTTTTAAGTCTTATTGGCCACTAACATTCTTCTTTTATGTGTGTAATTAATGTAAGCCCATTTCAAGGGAAAAAAAATTATTTGGGAATAAAACCATTTATAAATATTGGGTTTTGCTGTGAATTTGATGGTATTCCGTTGTAATCTAGACAAAGAACAAAATACACACAAGCACAATAATGGAAGAAACATACACACAAGAACACAAGAAATTGTTTACCCGGTTCATTCAACACATGAACTACGTTCGGGGGCAATTGCCAAGCCAATATTGTATTAGACACCTTCTAATATGTTGCTACTACAACTACGATGTGTTCTAGGTCGTATCTATGTTTATATAGCAGTACAAGGAAACCCTAAATCAAATTAAGAAGAGTTTGTATCAAAATAGGAAACAAAATCTGCTGCAGAAATTTCTCCCCGACACGTGGGCGGTCGCCCACCAGCCCATGGACGGTCGCCCATGAAGAAATTTCCACGAGCTATACCTTCTGTCCATGTGGGCGGTCGCCCACCACCACCATGGGCGGTCGCTCAGTACAACAGAAGCACCTCCGGATTTTTCTTCTTGATCTCACCAACTCCTCCGACTTAGACTCCTTTTTCCTCATAGTTTAGGACTTCAATCCCAACAATCTCCCACCGGAGACTAAACTAATAAGCATAGAAACACCCATCAACTCCCACCACGGAGTAATGACCTTCGAACACATTTCCCTCATATTGGCTTGACACTACCGAGCCTCCTGCTCAAGTACTAAGGCGAGTTGAAACCAAGCGACGTTTCAACCTCTCCGTGTTAGATAGTTCTTGCCTCCCCAAATCAGCTTCTACCTTGATTTCTCCCCGCAAGTCTAACTTCGCCTTCTCCCTCCAGACCCACCTTCCTCGCAATGCTTCCCCTTGAAACTTGGATGTACCTTGTTTCTTGCATCGTCTTCTTTTGGTCTGAATACGCTCTCTGTTAGGGCACTTGGACTTCCACACCGCGTTGATCAACTTTGTGTCCTTCTCCCCCCTAACATACCATTTCTTGATGTCTCTCCTTTCTACACCAATAGGCCGATTCTCTAGCCTCTTGCTCCCACCGGAACGAATATCGACATTGTAGGTAGAGTACAACATCTTCCCCTTAACCCCATGAGCTATCACCTTAGCCCCTTTTGTGACTTCCCAAGACCCACCAATGAAGGTCACACCATACCCTTCACTGTCAAGTTGTCCCACAGAAATCACTCTTCTCCTCAAGTCCGGAACATGCATCACATTGTGTAGTTGTAAAACAGCCCCGTTAGGTGTCTTCATCATCACATCCCCCTTACCTTTGATCTTCAATGGTTGACCATCACCAAGATAGATAACCCCAAAATCTCCAGTTTTATACCGCTCCATTGATTCTGCATCCCCACTAGCATGACAAGAAGCTCCAGAATCCAACACCCAATCTTCACCCGACTGCTCCTCTCCTAGGATTAATACATCTCCCCCATCATCCACCACGTGTGCACCACCATCTTTACCCGGACAGTCATAACTGATATGACCCAATTCGCCACAATTGTAGCACTTGACCTTTTTTCCCTTTTTCGGTCCTCCCCTTCCCCTATTTCTCTCCACCCTAAGTGCAGCCCCATCTACGGAAGATTCTCCCCTTTTCTCTTTCCTTCTCAACTCCTCTTGAAGGATGAGATCTCTAACCTCCGTATACACCAATGCTGTTTTCGACGTACTAATCATTGTGACAGTTATCTCCCAACTATCAGGCAATGATTTTAGTAGAAAACAAGCTAGCACTTCATCGGAGAAAGTAATATCAACACTTTTCAGTTGGTCCACCATACCTTTGAGACTGCCGATATGACTTGCTGCTGTCTGCCCCTCTGACATCTTCGTATTCGCAAACCTCTTTATCAAATGCACCTTATTGATATTAGACGGCTTCTCATACATGTCTGACAGCGTTTGTAGCAACTCCACCGTTGTCTTGGCCTCCATAGCGTTCCGTGCAACGTCGTCGGTTAGTGCGGTCCTCACTGCTCCTAACGCCTTCCGATCTAACGTCTCCCAATCCCCTTGTGACATGTCTTCGGATTTCTCCTTCAAGGGTTTATGAAGATCCTTACAATAAAGGTAATCTTCAACCCTTGTCCTCCAAAACGTGAAATTCACACCGTTGAATTTCTCGATTGAGTTCTTCATCTGATTGCTTCACCAAGTCCCCAAGAACGCGATTCAAAAAAATCAACTAATGAAACTTTGAATCCTCCGAACCAAAGCTTTGATACCAGTTGTTGTGAATTTGGTGGTACCCCGTTGCAATCTAGACAAAGAACAAAATACCCACAAGCACAATAATGGAAGAAACACACACACAAGAACACAAGAAATTGTTTACCCGGTTCATTCAACACATGAACTACGTCCGGGGGCAATTGCCAAGCCAATATTGTATTAGACACCTTCTAATATGTTGCTACTACAACTACGATGTGTTCTAGGTCGTATCTATGTTTATATAGCAGTACAAGGAAACCCTAAATCAAATTAAGAAGAGTTTGTATCAAAATAGGAAACAAAATCTGCTGCAGAAATTTCTCCCCGACACGTGGGCGGTCGCCCACCAGCCCATGGGCGGTCGCCCATGAAGAATTTCCCACGAGCTATACCTTCTGTGGTCGCCCAGTACAACAGAAGCACCTTCGGATTTTCCTTCTTGATCTCACCAACTCCTCCGACTTAGACTCCTTTTTCCTCATAGTTTAGGACTCCAATCCCAACAGTTTTGAGTGTGAACATTATAGAGTAAACATGTTTTGGCACTTTAGGTTAAGTTTTGAGCTAGAAATCATAAATTGATATGCTTTGCAAAAGTGTGACTTATATAAACATTATCGTCATTGGGGGTAATTGGGGGTCGAGTTGATTTCGTATTCCAATCTTGCCAATATTAATGATCAATTTAAAACTAAAGTTGATCGAGTCTAGTGAACTTAGAACCGTCCCAATGGGGTTGTCATAACTCTTGTGACGTCTCGGTGGTTCACGAGGAGGCGAGACTAGGGCACTCTTCCTCCTAAAAACATGACAAAGAAGATCTAGAAAACAAGAAAAAGGAGAAATACACACAAGGATAATTGTAGGACATATGTTATCTAGTATACGTAAAGGTATTAACAATGGATAAGGGGTTGCACATATTAAGTACATTGTACATTGTAGGAGGAATCCAAGGGGCAATGGATTTATAACTAATGATTGAACTCTATAAAAAGAAGCAATAGCTTTAGCTCATTAACTATCATTCCTTACCATTTCTTTATTACTTAACATAAGTGGGTTTCTAAAGAAAATAAAAGTACATGAGTGGGTTTAAGAGTGAAGAGCATGCTTTCTTCTTTGAGCCCCTAATGAGGGCACCCTCACCAATTCAAGTGCTTCAACTCCTAACATTTTAAACCTAAAGTAACTTATTTATTGAGTTGGTCGAAATTATCTGTATTATTTTTGTGTATCACACTGTTAACACATGCGATCCAATGGTTATAATTAATCAATAATAATGTCATGATGATGACAACCATAATAATTCATAACCGTTGGATCATCCGTGTTATATAATGTGGTACACAAAATGATAGATATGATCTCGTCTCCAATTGTTAGTATGAGAAGATGTAATTTACTTAGTTGTCTAACCATAGGAAATAACGAAACTCGTGGATGCCCATTTTTATTCTTAATCAAGAACAGAAATTAATATTTATTTTGAAGATGAAAAAAAAGTGTTGTTTGGGTTGACAATGAGAAATTGGGGGCATGGTGGCGCATGCAAGGCCGTCATATTGGACCACCGCGTGCATGATGGTGATGGGTAGTAACCAGAAACTTCATCTTGAGGCAAGTGATGCTTCTTTCATTTTTGAGTCCAAGAAAATATGTCCCAACAAGATGCTTCACTAATGCTTTGAGGGGGGACTCAATAAAGTAAGGGTTAATCCTTTAGCCAAAATCTATGGAGAAACGTGTTTCTCCATAATTTATGGAGAAACGGGGTTTTTTCATCGTTCACGTCGGTGCTCACGACTATCGGCGAGCGAGTATCGTTCGAACGGGAAATCAAAAAGAGCAAATTCACTGCCATTGCCGGCCACATCCCAGACGAACGCTCCGCTCAATCTTTCCTATCTGAGGTACTACTACTTGCGTAATTTGCAAATTAGCACAGTAAATTTCAGATAATATTACGCACATGGAAATTACAACTTGGATTATGTTTATTTCTATCTAGGCATGGAATTGCATGATTATGATACTTTTTGTATTTGATATGCATAGAAGCTCTATCTAGGCATGGAATTGCACGATTACGATACTTTTTGTATTTGATATGCATAGAAGCTGTTTGATAAAATGCTCTCACATGTTTTAACGTTTGTTTGTTATTTTCTGGTTTAAACATTGATGTTACGGATATCAGGCGGCCTTTTGAAAGGATATCCAGAATCTTTTGAAAGGATATCCAGAAATTTTGTATTGGCCATGATCTTGGCCTATGGAGAAACGGGTATCCAGAACCTTTTGAAAGGATATCCAGAACCTTTTGAAAGGATATCCAGAAATTTTGTATTGGCCATGACCTTGGCCCATGGCCTTGGCTTAGGCAATTTAAATTTCTGGTTATTCATTTTGAAAGTTTCTGGATATCCATATTCAATGTTCTGGATATCCAGAACCTTATGTAAGTGATATCCAGAAATTTAGAATTGGCTTCTGGATATAAGTTTTAAGGCTTCTGGATATCCATATTCAATGTTCTGGATATCCAGAACCATGTGAAAGTGATATCCAGAATCAGAAATTTGGTCTTGGCCTTGAATTTGGTCTCAAATCTTTTTTCTGGATATCCGTCCCAAAGCTTCTGGATATCAATCCCAAAGCTTCTGGATATCCAGAAACTCGTTTCTCCATAACTTATTATGGAGAAACGCGTTTCTTCCTAGACCTACTCAATCCTTTATGGGAGGGGATTTCCTCAATCTCCTCAAACACGGTTAATGGTTAACATCGCCAAAGTTAAGCAGTATGGCGTGTGAAAGTTATGCAGTCTAGCGTTAATCACTTCAAATTCTTAATGCTAAACTTATCACCCACAATTGTTGGGAGAGACGCAATCAATGAAAGCAATGAGTTGTGGATCCCGCAGTTGTAACTGCAACATGTTTTAAGTTTTTTTTTTTTTATCCCAGGTCCAACTTCGCCGGACTAAGTCCTGAACCACCAGCCATCGACCCCTCAATATTTTAAGTTTTTACAATATTTTTGGGGCAGTTGCCCCAATTAATCTAAAAATTATGAAAACATATTAATTTTTTTTTATCAAAAATAACTAAAATCAAAGACCTGAATGCAATAAACAAAACTTTACCGAATTTTTTCTCAAATAATACATTTTTAAAATTTTATTTACCAAAGTGACCTACTGTTCAAACTTTTTCCCAAAATGTCCCATTTTCTGAAAACTCGCTACACCGTGTAGCGAGTTTAAAATTTTTCAATTAAAATCGCTACACGGTGTAGCGATTTTAAATTTGCTAAATTTTATTTAATATTTATGCTTAAAAAAAAAAAAAAAAAAAAAAAAAAAACCAAATTTGAAATCGCTACAGGGGGTAGCGATTTCAAATATTCACAAAAAAGCCAAACAAACAAAGTTACGTACACTATGATATGAGTATATAATAATAACTACTTCCTCCGGCTCTAAATTACAAAATAATAATATAAAAATTATATATTAATAAAGAAAACTAAATAAAAATATTATTTTTTTCATCTCAAATAAATATTTTAAAAAATATACTTCTATAAAAAAATATTTTTCATTTTAAAAATAAATATTACTTTCGACTCAAAATGAATAACCAAAAAATAATACTACATTTTTTGTCCAAATAAATGAGCATTACTTCCTTCGTCTCAATGAATATTTTATAAAATAATACTCTTCATTTGCCTCAAAAATTAATATCATATTTTGAGACGAAGACACTAACATTAAAAACATTAATTTTAGAAATGAAAAATTTATAAATGGGACAACCAATAATATAAGTATATACTCCCTCCGTCCCACTAAATTTTATTTAATATTTATGCTTAAAAAAAAAATGCTTAAAAAAAAAAAAAAAACAAAAACAAATTTGAAATCGCTACAGAGGGTGTAGCGATTTCAAATATTCACACTACTAAAAATACTAAGTCAAACAAACAAAGTCCTTACTTAAAGTCCTTACTTACTTACGTACTTACGTACTTACTTAGTTACTTACGTGTATCGCTCTATATAATAATAACTACTTCCTTCGACTCTAAATTACAAAATAATAATATAAAAATTATATATTAATAAAGAAAATTAAATAGAAATATTATTTTTTCTATCTCAAATAAATATTTTAAAAAATGTACTTCTATAAAAAAAAAATTCATTTCAAAAATAAATATTACTTTCGACTCAAAATGAATAACCAAAAAATAATACTACATTTTTTATCCAAAAAAATGAGCATTACTTTCTTCATCTCAATGAATATTTTAAAAATTAATACTACTTCATTCGCCTCTAAAATTAATGTTTGTAATATTAGTGTCTTCGTCTCAAAATATGATATTAATTTTTGAGGCAAATGAAGAGTATTATTTTATAAAATATTCATTGAGACGAAGGAAGTAATGCTCATTTATTTGGACAAAAAATGTAGTATTATTTTTTGGTTATTCATTTTGAGTCGAAAGTAATATTTATTTTTGAAATGAAAAATATTTTTATACAGAAGTACATTTTTTAAAATATTTATTTGAGATGAAAAAAATAATATTTTTATTTAGTTTTCTTTATTAATATATAATTTTTATATTATTATTTTGTAATTTAGAGCCGGAGGAAGTAGTTATTATTATATACTCATATCATAGTGTACGTAACTTTGTTTGTTTGGCTTTTTTGTGAATATTTGAAATCGCTACACCCTGTAGCGATTTCAAATTTGGTGTTTTTTTTTTTTTTTTTTTTTTTAAGCATAAATATTAAATAAAATTTAGCAAATTTAAAATCGCTACACCGTGTAGCGATTTTAATTGAAAATTTTTAAACTCGCTACACGGTGTAGCGAGTTTTCAGAAAATGGGACATTTTGGGAAAAAGTTTGAACAGTAGGTCACTTTGGTAAATAAAATTTTAAAAATGTATTATTTGAGAAAAAATTCAAACTTTACCCCTATTTATTCAAAGAAAAGTGTTGCTCCATTTTAATTAGTGCAATTGATTTTGGTCAAATTTTAGAAAAAAATCATTTTTTTTAACAATTTCGAAAAACTAGTTTTTCAAAATGTGTGGTGGTATTTTCGTAACTAACTGGATTATTTTTAAACGCACGGCGTTTTTGTAATAAACTGACATTAAAAAAAATGCGATATCATTTTTGTAAATAATCGAAATTTCATTTAAAATCACGCGGTTGCATTTTCGAAAATAATCAGAACTTATTAACACATCTAACATTCTTATAGCTAAAACTGATATCTTTTATCACTGCACATGACAATTTTTAACACTTAACACCGATGACACTATTTAAAACTAATACTGATATTAATAAACACCAAAACTGACACTTTTTAAACCACAACTGACATTAAAAAACACTATTATTGTTTTTTTAAAAATATCAGTTAATTACGAAAATGATATTGTGCATTTTAATTGAAGTTCCAATTAATTAGGAATATGTCAATGTGTGTTTTTAATTTATATATATATATATATATATATATATATATATATATATATATATATATATATATATATATATATATATATATATATATATATATATATATATCTCCCTCCGTCCCACGTGAATAGACACTTATTTCCTTTTTGGGACGTCCCACGTGAATAGGCATTACCTCAAAATGGAAAAGAATTTATTATTTTATATTCATCCTACCCCACCCACTCATTCTCTCTCTTCATTTCCTACCACACAATTTATTCAACCAACTCCACTCATTCTCTCTCTTCATTTCCTACCACACATTTTCATTATTATATTCATTTTCCTTAGTTATTGTGCCAAGATTTTTGGTGTCTATTCACGTGGGACGGAGGGAGTATATATTAAGAAAAAACTAGTTTTTCATTGATATGACTTAAAATTAATTTATACTACACATTACTCCCTCCGTCCCACTATACTAGACACCCAAGGGGTGGGTTCAAAAACCAAGGAAAAAGAATAAAATAAAAAAAATGTGTGGTGAAAAATGAAGAGAGAGAATGAGTGGGGTAAATAGTAGTGTTGGTTGAATAAATGTGTGGTAGAAAATAAAGAGAGAGAATGAGTGGTGGGGTAGAGTGAATATAAAAATATAAAAATTTGATTATTTTTGGAAGGTGTCAAGTATAGTGGGACGGCCCAAAATGAAAAGAAGTGTCAAGTATAGTGGGAGAGGGAGTATATTAAAAGAGTGGGATTAATTTACGTAGACAAATGAATTTTTCGGTGATTATCTTTACAAAAAGCTTAATCATAAAAAGTAATATGTCACTTTCATTCAAAGCAGATAATGAGAAAAGGAGAAAAGCGTTGATTGACTTTTCAACCGTATTAACTGCCAAATTTCCCTTAACAACCATTTGTATCATATGCCTACAATTAGCCTTGGTGGGGTCTATCTCATAGAATATTTTGACTTTTTCTTTTTTATTATCCAGTTTCCCCAGCTTCGCCGGATCAATCCTGGACCATCAGGTATCGGCCCTTCAGTATGTTGACGGAGGTAAATCGCGGGATGTGCCCTATGCAAACAGGGTGGCAACACCCCTTATACTCCTGGCCCCAAGGCAGCCCTCCTACAAAACATTTACACTCTTACAACATCAAATGGTTGCTCCAGCTGCTCCTGCCGAGGCAATTACATCACTATTACAACACCAAATGGCTGCTCCAACTGAGGTTGCAAGCCCAGCAGTACTGCTTCCTTAACTGCACGGATGTGTCCCGGGGAACTCCTAAGAACCCTGAACCCAAGGTAGGTAGGAATTAAATCACATAGATTCCCCTTGGGGAGAATCGAACCGGTGACCTCCCCTACGGAAGGCCACCATCATACCACTGGGCCAAGGCCCATTAGGTATATTTTGACATTTTTGATTATATTTAAGCAAAAGAAAAGGGTTTTAAATCATGTTTTGTTAAATAAATTTTTATTTAGGGTTTCATTAATCCATTGACTAACAACTAACTTCTAAAAGGTGGTCTACTTGTCTACTCCCTCCCTCCCACTTGAAGGAAAACTGATGTGATCGTGAAAAATGGGTTTGAACTTAAAACAGTAAATGAGGCTCAACATGACGAAAATGGGCCGAAGCATTTTAATACATGTCTCAAAGTGGGCCCAAGGGAACAGAGCGACATCCATACTAACAGTGATTTCTGAGAGATACCTAGGCTATCACATCAGAGTCCCACCATAGCCGTCAATGATGATGAGTCTGTCAAAAAGTTGGCGTCTCCACTAACATTTTGGGTGGTTAGCACCCCTTGTAGATGATTGACATGTGTCCAATACATGTGCCATGCATATGAGAGATGAAAGTATAAAAGCAATCTAAAAAATATCATTATGTAAGCCTTCTTCTTGTTCTTCTTTGCTTTCTCTCTCTAAGTCCATACACTCATTCCTTGATTTGTGACTTGTTAACTTACTCTCACGCCGGAGGGGTAACGCCAGAGACGCCCTCGGCTTAGTTAACTTGTCTTGCATGTGTGTAGGTGACCAACGGAGAAGACAGCCGGAGTATCCACCTTTACTTTGTTCGATCGGTCCTGTGCAACCATTTGGCTTGGTAGCATCAGTTGGTTCCGTTGCCGAGACTGATTTTCTTCTTTGTTTGGTCTGTTGAAGCTTGTTGTTGTTCTTTTTCTTGTGTTATAAACCCAGAAACCCAGAAAATCTTTTGTCCAATCACTGTCAGCTTTGTTCTTATTTGTGTACCTGTTTGTGAACTCAGAATACCTGTAAGATGGGTCAAGATAAAGGGACCCCTTCAAAGACTGCACAGAAGCTGGCACTGACAGCGCCAAACCCAAAGGAAACCCGTGTGGCCAGAGGGCCTGATATGGAGGGTGATTTACATTCTACTGATACTGAATCTACAGTGCGACGAAGGAGGGAGCGAGAAAGTAGAGAGCGCGCTGATAGGGGGAAAGCGAGAACCGAAGGACAGGAGCCCGCACCCTCAAGGGATGATAAGGTTAGGACGGAGGCAGATAGAATCAGGGCCAACAATGAATTGCTATTGCAGATTCTCGCCAATAATAATAGATTGATGGAGATGAGGCAAGAGCTTACTCAGGTCCCGCCTAATGTGTTGGCAAGGGAAACCGAAAAAAGCCCAGTGAGGGAGCAGGCGAGATGGTGGCTAGCCAAAGTGTATCAAAAAGGGAGGAAAGATGAGTACGGGATATGCCGCTGCCCAAGGAGAAAGCTAGGGAGCTAGGCGGGGGGACGCCAAAGCCAGGTCTGAAGGAGCTGTTGGGAAGAAGAGGTATCAGGAGTTTGTAGAGGATGGAAAGAGAAGGAAAGTGCATTACCAATCTGGCAACTCGCGAGATGAGTCCTATTATTATGAGTATGAGGGAGACGAGATGGACAATGGATAAAACTTACATGCCAAGTCGTTCAAGGCATTTGGATGAGAGGTCACACCGATTGGAAAGGTCGCATCATTTTGAGAGGCCGCGTCATGTGGATAGGCCTCACTACGAAGAAAGGTCGCCTCGAGATAGAGTCTATAGGCGACATGGGAAGGGTGAGAAGAAGGTTGAGAAGAAGACTGATAAGAAAGTTGATGAGGCTGATAAAGCGAAAAAGGAGGAAGATGACCGTTGGAAGATTGAGATGGCAAAGAAAATCAAAGAGTTAGAGGCGGGAAGCAAGGTAGAGGAAGAAAAGGATTTCGATTTGGCCCCATTCATGAAAAGTATCCAGAACACTGACTCAGACCCTACATTCCGCATGCCTAATTTGTCGTAGTATTCAGGGAGTACCAGGGCGAGAACCCATGTAGGCGGGTTTGAGGTGACTATGTCTATGTTGACTAAGAGTGAGGCAATCTTGTGTAGAGCTTTGGCTAGCACGCTGACCGATCATGCTTTGAAATGGTTTTTGGCCCAACCTTCGGAATCAATCACTGGGTATCAAGATTTTAAGAGAAAATTTCTGGCGAAATTCAGTGCCTCAAGAGCGCAGTCTGTGAGAAATAAAAAAGGAAAATTAACAAAGGATAATTAAGAAATTTATATTTAATAAAGAGAGTTTTTTTTCTCTGTCCAAATCAAATGAAAGAAAGTCTCTATTTAAAGAGAAAAAAAATTATGAATTTTGGTGTAATTTTTTTTAAAAAAAATTAATTTATTATAAAATAATTGTGGTCAAATAAATCGGATTTAAAAAAAATATATTTAAAAGTTACTAATTGAATTTCAAATGGATGATTGTGATTGGTAGATGATATGAAAAGATTGACCAATGATATTGTGTCACTTGGAGTTTTCTCTGAGCTTGAAAAACTTTTGCTATTATATATAGTAGATTATTATTATTAGTATTATTATTAGTATTATTATTATTATCATTTATAATTAAAAATAAATACTTCATACTTAATTAATTTTCACTAAAATGATATTGAAAAATAAAAAAGGATAATTAACAAAGGATAATTAAGAATTTTATAATTAAAAAAGAGGGATTTTTTTTTCTCTGTCCAAATCAAATAAAAGAAGTCTCTATTTAAAGAGAAAAAAAAATTATAAATTTTGAAGTAAATTTTTTTTTAAAAAAAATTAATTTATTATAAAATAATTGAGGACAAATAAATCAGATTTAAAAAAAATCTTTAAAAGTTACTAATTGATTTTCAAATGGAAGATTGTGATTGGTGGATGATGGAAAGATTGGTCAATGATATTGTGCTACTTGGAGTTTTTTTGGAGTTTGAAAAACTTTTGCTATTATATATAGTAGATTATTATTATTATCAATTATAATTAAAAATAAATAATTCACACTTAATTAATTTTCACTAAAAAGATATTGAAAATAAAAAAGGAACATTAACAAAGGATAATTAAGAAATTTATATTTAAAAAAGAAGGTTTTTTTTCTCTGCCCAAATCAAATGAAAGAAGTCTTTAATTAAATAAAAAAAAATTATAATTTTTGGTGTAATTTTTTTTTTAAAAAATCATTTATTATAAAATAATTGAGGTCAAATAAATCGAATTCAAAAAAAAATCTTTAAAAGTTACTAATTGAATTTCAAATGGATGATTGTGATTGGCGGATGATGAAAAGATTGGCCAATGATATTGTGCCACTTGAAATTTTCTTGGAGCTTGAAAAACTTTTGCTATTATATATAGTAGATTCTTTATTTTTATGATTAATAAAATAATAATAATAATAATAATAATAATTATTATTATTATTATTATTATTATCATTTATAATTAAAAATAAATACTCCACACTTAATTAATTTTCACTAAAAAGATATTGAAAAATAAAAAAGGAAAATTAACAAAGGATAATTAAGAAATTTATATTTAAAAAAGAGGATTTTTTTTTCTCTGTCCAAATCAAATGAAAGAAGTCTCTATTTAAAGAGAAAAAAATATAAATTTTGGTGTATTTTTTTTAAATATTAATTTATTATAAAATAATTGAGGTCAAATAAATCGGATTTAAAAAAAAATCTTTAAAAGTTACTAATTGAGTTTCATTTGTATGATTGTGATTGGTGGATGATGGAAAGATTGACCAATTATATTGTGCCACTTGAAGTTTTCTTGGAGCTTGAAAAACTTTTGCTATTATATATAGTAGATTATTATTATTATTATCATTTATAATTAAAAATAAATACTTCACACATAATTAATTTTCACTAAAAAGATATTGAAAAATAAAAAAGGAAAATTAACAGAGGATAATTAAGAAATTTATATTTAAAAAAGAGGATTTTTTTTCTCTGTCCAAATCAAATGAAAGATGTCTTTATTTAAAGAGAAAAAAATTATGAATTTTGATGTAATTTTTTTTTTAAAATCATTTATTAAAAAATAATTTAGGTCAAATAAATCAGCCGATTTAAAAAAAAATCTTTAAAAGTTACTAAATTTCAAATGGATGATTGTGATTGGTGGATGATGGAAAGATTGGGCAATGATATTGTGTCACTTGAAATTTTGTTGGAGCTTGAAAAACTTTTGCTATTATATATAGTAGATTCTTTATTTTTATGATTAGTAAAATTACTATTATTATTATTATTATTATTATTATTATTATTATTATTATTATTATTATTATTATTATTATTATTATTATTATTATTATTATTATTATTATTATTATTATTATTATTATTGTTATTATTATTATTATTATTATTATTATTATTATTATTATTATTATTATTATTATCATTTATAATTGAAAATAAATACTTTACACTTAATTAATTTTCACTAAAAAGATAATGAAAAATAAAAAAGAAAAATTTAACAAAGGATAACTAAGAAATTTTTATTTAAAAAATAGGGTATTTTTTTCACTGTCGAAATCAAATGAAAGAAGACTTTATTTAAAGAGAAAAAAATATGAATTTTGATGTAATTTTTTTAAAAAAATCATTTATTATAAAATAATTGAGGTCAAATAAATCGGATTTAAAATATATCTTTAAATGTACTAACTGAATTTCAAATGGATGATTGTGATTGGTGGATGATAGAAAGATTGGTCAATTATATTGTGACACTTGGAGTTTTCTTGGAGTTTGAAAAACTTTTACTATTATATATAGTAGATTCTTTATTTTTATGATTAGTAAAATTGTTATTATTATTATTATTATTATATTATTATTATTATTATTATTATTATTATTATTATTATTATTATTATTATTATTATTATTATTATTATTATTATTATTATTATTATTATTATTATTATTTAAAATTAAAAATAAATACCTCACACTTAATTAATTTTCACTAAAAAGATATTGAAAAATAAAAAAGGAAAACTAACAAAGGATAATTAAGAAATTTATATTTAATAAAGAGGGTTTTTTTCTCTATCCAAATCAAATGAAAGAAGTCTCTATTTAAAAAGAATTTTTTTTTATGAATTTTGGTGTAATATTTTTTTAAATTAATTTATTATAAAATAATTGTGGTCAAATAAATCGGATTTAAAAAAAATCTTTAAAAGTTACTAACTGAATTTCAAATTGATGATTGTGATTGGTGGATGATAGAAAGATTGACCAATGGTATTGTGCCACTTAGAGTTTTCTTAGAGCTTGAAAAACTTTTGCTATTATATATAGCAAATTTATTGAGATCGACTCTAGTGACATCGATAATATATAAAAGGCTTCTTATAGGGCAAAGGTCCGGGTTCGAGTCTCGTCTTCTTAATAGAAGTTGTTTGTGTGCCTATTTTGTTATAAACTAGACTAGGTTGTATCATATTCTCTAATAGATTCAATAAGAGTTTGTAATAGACCAAGCAATTGATCGATGCGACGATATGACTTGGTATCAAACCTTATTTTAATGAAAAAAGTTTGTAATACACAATTTTTTAAATAGGGACTATAATTACCTTTAACTAAATGTATTAATTTTGAGCTTTTTCAATATATTAGGGACTAATTTGAACTTGCTGAAATATTGTATTATTGTTGTTGTTTGCTTTTTTTTTTTATTTGTTTTTATTTTGTGGTGGTGGGTGGGGGATGGCCAGCCCCTTTTTCGCCCACGCCCCATATACTTCTAAGTCCGAAATTCCAAATGACCAAATGATGGAGTGCCCTGACCTCCTCAGCATATTGATCCCTGCAAATTAGCTGGGCAATCTTGTTGATGTCCAGACCAGTGGAGGGATCAGCTAAAATGCTCCGGGCCAAGTGTAGATAGCCATCCTCAAACATGGTGGCTGTTTGCTCGTCCACAGCCTCTCTGAAGGCCGAGCTAGCCATCATCAGTTCTTTGAAAGCCGAGCTCTCCTTGAACCGAGCTACGGCCTCCTCCTCCCTAGCTGGAAGGGTAGCTTCCAGTCCTCGGCACTTGGCCTCTGCTTCATCAGCCTTGGTCTGAAGCTCGGCCTTATCGGCCTTGGCACGGGCAAGCTCTTCATTTTTTGAGTAGGAGATGTTCCTCGGCTTTTGACCTTTCTTCCTCGGCCCTTTTTACCTCGGCCTCAACCTTGGCCTCGTCGCCGCAAGCTCGGCATCCTTGGCCTCTAAAAGTTTAGCCAAGGAAGACTTGTCTTTTTCGCTCTTTGCTTGAGCTGCCTTGGCCTCATTCAGACGCCTCGTCTTCTTCTTGGCCAGACATTCTCGTAAGCCGTGTGAAGCCAACCGGCGAAAGATAAATCATCGTTAAGAAGACAAATCCAATATCAAAGACAATAACCCGTAAAGGGATCAACATTTACCTCGGCGATCAAGAGTCCCTTGTGGCAAAGCTACGGTATCCTCGTTAGGACCCTCTTTGCAAAGGGTTTCGTAAGCATCCTCGTCCATAGCCCTTTGGATAGGATCTCGGCCCAATCTCACTAAGGGTCCCTCCCTTGCCAACAGGGGGAGTCCCCTAAGACGAGGAATACCGAGGGACATACTTTTGGCCAGCTCGTCGGCCTCTTCAACAGTCTTGACTGATTGAACGGTCAAGGGAGGGGGAGCATCAACATTAGGGGCCGCACTGACGCTTGCCCGTTTGGCCGCCGGCTCCTCGGCCGGCACTGGAGTTCTTTTTCGAGCCCGACCTCCTTCGGACGAGGCTAGCTTCCTCGGTTGCCTCTTCCTCGGCATCAACATGGAGGCTATGCCCCTCTGCGCTGATGAGTTGGTTTGATTATCGGCAGGTTCTCGGCATCCACTTCCCGTGCAATTTAAGGGGAAGGGGTTGGGCCTCTGAACATTAAGGATGAGGTTACGTGCATTAGCATCCTCCCTCCTTTCTGTCAGGGCGGCTTTCTTGCTCAACTTCCTCTTCCTCTTCACGAGCTCTTGAGGACTAAGTCTCTCCATTGCAAAGGCGGCTTCTTCCTCGGCAGCTAAATCAGAAAGACAAGGAAGAAATGGTCAAGTACGAGCAAGGAAATTCAAGGTCAAGTACGAGCAAAATAATATGACGCAAAAATTACTAGTGTCCAAGATAAAAATTTACGTCCAACAATGTTAGGTGCTCCAATACATTGGTCACGGGGACGCTCATCATGGCACCTAATACAATCCTCGTGGAATACGAAGCCCGGATGTACCGTCCCAATCATTGAAGCGACGTCCTCTTTTAACATTGACGAGGGGAGCCACCCCGTCCTCGTTCCCGGCATCAATCCTGCTGGATATAGAAATGATCCGAGGATTCAACTTGCTTCCAATCCAGACCCCTACCCTGGCAAACTCTTCCAGACGCTTGATCAAATCTTTGGTCCACCCGTATTGTTGGACGGCAAAGGAAGATGTTGGATCATCACAAGGAGATCGGAACTCCCACTCAGCGGCTCTCAACGCGGATAACGTGGTTATCCCAGCCTGGAACTTTACTGGACATGGGAAGAAGCAACTTAGGTTTCCTATTGGCACTCCTAATAACTACAAGCCATTGTTCCTTGATGACTTGGACAATGTAGAAGTGACGGAAGGCTCCGATGGTCGGCTCATGCCTAAACTACTACAGAGGATGATGAAGCTAACCGTAACCCTAGTACCATTGGCTCCTAGCATGGCCGGCACTGCCTTTACATCATCCAAAAACTCACAAATGAAGGGGTCTAGGGGAAGACGGAGTCCCTGTTGAAACTGTTTGAAATAAAAATGGACGTAGTCTTGGTTATAGTAGAAGGCCGTCTCTTCTTTTTCCGTCTTCGGCTCGATCTTGCCCATATAAGTTAATTTATACTCAGCGCGGTCCACTTTGTACTTGGTGTGCAGCCTCTCAACCATGGGATCCCCAGGTTTTGGTGCCTTCTCGATTTGCTTTCCTCGGCTACCTGCTCCTCGGCCTCTTCTTCGGACAAGGCGGGCATCAGCTTGCGCACCTTCAACGAAGGCGTTAACTATTTGAGTAGACGAGGAGGGCTCTCCTTCTCTTCCCGTCATATCTGCATAAAGACGAGGAGACAAAATTATTTACCTCGTCAATGGCTGATTAAATGACGGGGAAGGAAGATTCCCCTCCTCGTCATTCCATAAGGCCGAGGAAGGAAGATTTCCTTCCTCGTCATTTCATAAGGCCGAGGAGGGGGCCGTACCTCTCGAACGCTCACGCATTTCGCGATTGGAGGCCGGGTAGAACAGTTCGATGTGCTCCACCATCTCAGCCCTATCCCCAAACACTATAATATTTGGTGACCCGGAATCAATCCTATCTATTCTTGTGGAATCCGGGTATTGGATGAATAAACGAGAGCGACCATAACCCCTCAACTGCTTGCTTATATCATCCAAGTTCAGCATCAACCATGGACCCCTTTCTCGTCGATAAACCCTCAGATTGCCCGTATGATATCCATAACGGAATCGGGGGGAATGGTCCCAAGAACGAGCCATTTCTAAGGGGAATCAAAGATTAAAGGGGAAGTTCATTCAATATTCGAAGAAGTTTAACAAAATACAGAGAAAATCAAAAATTTGAAATTTTGAGAGTTTGAAACAAAAATTCGTGAAGAAAAGATTGAATCTTCAATAATGGCGGTTCATGTTCTTGATTCACATATGATTTCTCCTAACAACCCTAGAAGATGCTAAAGCATCAATGGAATTCGTGAGAAAGGAAGAAAATTCGTACCTGAGTTTACAAGAACGACTGGAATCACTGCAGAATGCAACTTCGCCGGAAAAATAGAGCTCGCCGGAAACTGGGTTCGAGATCGCTGCTGTTTCGCCGGTGAGTTCTTGCCAAATGCTCTCAATTGCTTGGGGTTTGTAAAGAGTAAAATGAAAGGGGTTTTAGCTTTTATACCTCCCCAAATCGGGTCGACCCATGGGTAAAGCATAAATTCGGGTGAGGCGCCCCAAGAATTAAATGCTAAACACAGTTATCAAGGCGTGACAAGATTGGGGGGCCCCAGGTCATCATCAGAATAGCAACCGTCAGTTACCAACCAATGACACGCGTCAAACCTGTTCGTATTCCATGTGCCGATGCCGAGCTGACTTTCTACTCGTCCTAAGCCAAGCTAGAAAGTCGGGGGCCACTGAACGGTATAAACCGAGCTACGAACATGGGCTTGCCCGAACTTGGGCCCAACTATATTGGGCAGTGGATATTGTCTAATTATGAAGTATTAGGGCCGAGTAAGATCTTCCTCGTATGCCGAGGAACATTTATCTCGGCCTTCTATCATCATTTTTGGGCCGCCATGTCGGAATTACCGAGGAAAGAGAAGTTATTTGCTCGGCATATATCCAAGTGACGAGGAAAGAAAATCATTCTCCCCGGCATATCTCCGTGTCGGCCATTTACCAAATGACGAGGAAGCAAAATCATTTTCCTCGGCTTATTTGCCAAAGGCCGAGGAAAATCATTTGCCTTCCTCGGCTTTCCGGCTAGCAGTTACAATCTTTATTCAACAAAGATTATACAGTTGTAATCCAATCAGGATTACAACTACCAACATCAATTCAAGTCAAACAAGGACTCCTTAACAGATATAATTCTCTTAAGATTATATCTTATCTCTCTACAAGTTCACTCCAACATGGATTCTATCAATCCATTCCTATAAATACAAGCCCCATGGCTCATTAATTGGTACGTTACTTTTTACATTGGAGAAACTCTGTCAATTTGATTTCTCTAATATCAACCGTGAACTTACTCTCACGCCGGAGGGCCTTTAGCCGGATCCGCCCCGGCTTAGTTTACGTGTTTTCTCTTATTTTCAGGCCTTGCAATCGCCGGAGCATTCAACGCTTGGATTTGGGCTGTTTTGACGATTTTGGCATCATCAATTGGTTCCATTGCCGGGAAATCGATTCAAACACCCATTGTTTGGCCTGGAAAACGCTCGCTTAAAGCCAATTTTCTTGCCGAATTTGTTCTTTCTTGGAACGCAATTTTTGGATCGGTAAAAATCTGTTCTTGAAGCCACCGGAATCATCAAGTTCAGCCGGAATTTGCCCAGATTCTGTTAAAGGCGGATTTTAGCATTAAAATCGGTCCCAATTTTGGCTTAGATTTTGTTTGCTGGAAAAATCACAATTGGCTGTTTGTTTTTGGTTAAAATTTACCCTAATTTTAGCCATAGATTCGGTTCTGGTGAAGTTGTGATTTTTGGAAAATTTTGCATTTAATAATCTATTTGTGATTCATAATGGACGGACAATTCACAAGTGTTACAGCTGAGGATCCCACCCAAGTGAATGGGGGAAATACTGGAGCCGAGGAGCCACTGCCTCCTCCTCCTCTACCTCAGACCGATGTCATTCCTCCCCTTGCCATGACTCTTCGTTCCATGGGTCAGGCAAATGCCGAGGGAGAGGGCAATGACCTTCCTCGTCCTACTCGTCCTCGTGGGAAGCAAGCAGGAAGGAAGAAAACAAAGAATGCCGACGCCGGCCAAGGGGAGGATCTCAACCCGTTGACCGACGCTCTTTGTTACACAAACAAATGGAGACTTTGCAAAGGATGTATGAAACACAAGTTGCTCTTTTGCAAATGGACCCAGATCATTCCATGGTTCCATTCATTGTACCATCAATGGGCCCACCTTTGAGAAAGGAACAGGGAGAGCATCAGGCTCCTCCCCTGAAGACGGCTGATCTACCAATGCCACCACCCAGGGATTCTCCTCGTCCTCGGCATAACAAAGAAGCGTAAAAGATCCCAGCTGTCGACCTGAGAAGCCAAATAACTCCTAGGGAAGAGGAAGTGAACTCCAAGGACCTAAGGACAAGACTCAGCTTGAATAGGCGCCTATCCCCTGCTCGCCTCATCATGACACCCAGGCGTCCCACGTCTCCTCGAGCTCGTCGGCCAGATTCTCCTCGTCCTCGTCGTTCAGATTCTCATCGTCCTCGTCGACCGGACTCTCCTCGTCCTCGGCATCGAGAATTTGCTAGGCCAAGGACCCCAGAGCCCTACAGGATGATACTTGGCGCACAAGACCTGGAACCAAGACGTGATAAGGCCCTCCGCACGTGATGGCCACCGACATGAAGCGGAGCATAGTAGGGTGAATGATCGCCCCAAAGACAAGTCGAGAAGCTCCCAACGAAGCACTCGCTCAAGCAGTGAGAAGGAAATAGAAACAAAGCAATGGGAGCTGTTGAAACAAAGGCTGGATGATATGGAGAGGGGAAAGAAATATAATGACGACGATTATGATTGGGCCACCCGTCCGTTTTCCTTGAGGATAACTACTGCACCTCCCCATCCTAACCTCAAGCTCCCAAATTTCGAGAAATATAACGGAACCACTGACGCCTAGGACCATGTGCAAAGTTTTGAACAAACCATGAATCTCCTCACCACTGCTGATGACTTGCTCTGCAAAGCTTTCGCGAGCACCTTTTCCGGAACAGCTTTGACCTGGTTCCGTGAGCTCAAGAAAGGTTGCATCGATTGCTGGAGGGGCATGAGGAGAATGTTCTTAGATCACTTTGCCACGGCTGGGAAGAGGAAGATGAGATTAACCGACTTGGCCAACATTGAGCAAGGGAAGGGAGACCACCTCGCCTACTACAATAGGTTCCGAAAAATGGCAGACCAAGTTGAAGAAAGCCTCACTGATAGGGAGGTCATAGTCTGCTTCAACTCTGGGTTAAAATCTGGCCCCCTCATTTATGAACTCTCAGCCAGGGAACCTAGTTCCAAGGCCGAATTGTACAAAGTGGCTTATGCCATTTCCATGGCTGAAGACAAGACAAAGAAAAGGAGCCGACAAGACGGAACCCGAAGCAACTAACTCCCGACGTAATGACAACGGAACGGCAAGGGTTCCAAAGGAAAGAATAGAACCGAAGCACCGAGAAGCCGGAGTTCACCCCTCTTACAAAGCCCATCTCCGAAATCATGCATAGTGAACCTTCCTCCACCTCGTCCGCCGACCGATCACCCAAAATATCCCCGCAACAAGAACAAATACCGTGATTTTCACAAGGACAACGGGCACACCACCGATGGTTGCCGGGCCCTTAAGAAGATAATCCAACAATGGGTTGACGAGGGAAAGTTAGACCGTTATGTCATGAAGAAAGATGGCAAGCGAAAGCGGAAGCAAGAGGAGAGTGAAGATGACTCCAAGAGTGAGGATGAAGATCTGAGGCCTCCTAGTGGCTAAACTACATGTGATCCGTGAAGAGGTGACCTCCACCAGAAAGCTAAGGGACCAGATCCACGAGCTAAGCAAAGTATACCATGTCCCCTGCTTGGATCCATAAAGCGGAAGAAATCATTAGTTTTTCTCCGAATGAGTTGGCGTGGAAGTCGAGCAGCTCGTGAGCACCTATTGGTCATCAAAGGTCGAATTGACAATGTTGAATTCGAAAGACTTCTTGTTGACACCTGGGGCCTCCCCGTGACATCTCAGACTATTCAGCCTTCCAACAAATGGGGTTGAAAGACACTGCGCTAGAGCCATATCATGGAAGGCTTGAAGGATTCACCAACCATAAGGTTGGAGCAAAGTGGAACCGTAGAACTAGAACTCGAAGCTCGGCGATCATCCCTTCCGAGCCAAAGCTACTGTCACTTTTATAGGCATGGATTTGACTAGTGACTATCATGCGATTATCGGCATTCCAAGTCAAGCCAAACTTGGGGTGGTAGCCTCCCTTCCTCACCAACGAGTTAAATTTCCCACTCGTGGCCGGCATTGGATGCGTGAGGGCAACCCCCAAAGATTTCTTGGAACATGTTGTCAAGAGCCGAAAAAAGTCAAAAAGCGTGGAGATAGATACGCACGAGGAGAACATCAAGATCACCAAATCTCAGAAGACCACGATAACTAGCT
Organism: Adenophora triphylla var. japonica; assembly: GCA_022495995.1. Lineage (NCBI taxonomy): Eukaryota > Viridiplantae > Streptophyta > Magnoliopsida > Asterales > Campanulaceae > Adenophora > Adenophora triphylla. The sequence goes on along the minus strand of JAFEMH010005598.1, from coordinate 15,737 downwards.
CTAGAATGAACTATATCCGTGAAGTATGGGAAAGTGAGGAAGAGGAACCTATGGTCCTAGAAATTGTGGATGACCAAGGCATAACTCTACCCACACCGGAAGAAGAGCCTATGGTCCTAGAAACTCATGGATGACCAAGGCATAGTTCTACCCATCTCCGAGGAAGAACCCATTCTCGTCAATGACCGTAACTCTGGGGCCAACCATGACTGGGAAGAACGATCTTCCAGACATCGATAAACTTATGCAGGAAGAAGGCCTCAATGTAAACGACAAATGAAGGGAGGAGAATCGTAGAGAGATCATCATCGAATCCCTGGGAATTTCGAGACGGACCAGAAATGAAGCCTCGTAGATGAGCTAGAAGAGGTAGTCATTAATCCCGACTATCCCGAACAAAAAATCAAGCTAGGAGGCCGGCCTATCACAGGAAGAGAAAGAAAGAATCATATCCCTCTTGAAAAACAGCCTCGACGCCTTTGCTTGGAGAATCGAAGACATGAGGGGGATCAATGAAGAAGTAGCCCTCCACCGCTTAGAAGTTGATCCTTTAGCGAAGACCATCTCCCAAACGAGGAGAAATTTTGCAAGGGACAAGGAGGAAGCTATAAAAGAAGAGGTGCAGAAATTACTTTCAGCGCCTAGGAATTCCCGCGAAGTCAAATACCCCGTTTGGTTGGCTAATGTCGTTATGGTGAAGAAGCAAAATGGGAAATGGCGTATGTGCATAGACTTTACTGATCTAAACAAAGCCTCGCCCCAAGGACAGCTTATCCTCTCCCCGTAATCGACAAGTTGGTGGACTCCATTTTTGGACACCAAACTCTCAGCCTTCTTAGATGCCTACTCAAAGCTATCATCGATAAAAATGGCGAAAGAAGACATCGAGAAGCATCGCCTTTCAAACACCTGTGGGAATTTCGCTACATCATGATGCCTTTTGGGCTCAAGAATGCCGGTGCCACTTACCAACGGATGGTAAATCAAGTTTTTGCAAGTCGATAGGTAGAAACATGGAGGCTTATATTGATGACATGGTCATAAAGACCAAGGAAGGCAGCCACGTTCCCGACCTAGAAGAGACCATTCACAACCTCCGAGCAAACAACATGAAGCCGAATCCAAGCAAGTGCGTGTTCGGAGTTACCGCAGTGGAAATTTCGGGGCTTCATGGTTTCCCAAAGGGGGATTGAAGCAAACCTTAAAAGATCAAGGCGCTCATTGACATGAAGGAACCTACCACCATCAAGGAGGTCCAAAGACTTAATGGAAGAATTGCAGCCCTTGGAAGATTCATCGCCAAGTCCGCCGAAAAGTCACCGCCTTTCTTCAAGGTATCAAGGGTACCAAGAGCTTCTCCTGGACTCCCGAATGCCTAAGCGTTCCTCCGGTTGAAGGAGTACTTGGGTTCCCTCCCTTGCTTGCATCCGACTACCGGTGAGATGCTATACGTCTTCCTAGCTGCCGCCACATCGATCACGCTGTCAGCAGCCTGCCTTAATTCGAAAAGGATGAAGGAATTCGTAAGCCCGTCTACTATGTCTCAAAGGCCCCGTCCGATGTAGAAAGTGATATTTCAATGTGGAGAAGATAGCATACGCACTAGTCATTGCTTCAAGGAAGCCGCGTGCATATTTTTCTCGCACACCCTATCACCGTCTACACCAACGAACCATCAAGAAAATCCTTCACAAGTTGGACGGCTCAGACGCCTCCTTAATTGGTCAATCGCTCTAACAGAGTTTGATATCACTTACCAACCAAGGAAGACCCTCTTAGCACAGCCTTTGGTTGACTTCATGGTCGAGACCGCCTTTATGGGTGAGCATCTCCCCACCTCCGGAAGCAAAACGCGCCGGAGGAAAAAGACTCTCCCATTGAACTCCCATCCAACCGTTGGATCCCGTATACCTGACGGATCGCCTACCAAGGAAAGAAGCGGAGCCGGAGTTGTACTAGCAAGCCCGTAAGGAGAATATACTATACAAGATGCCATCCGCTTCAGGTTTCCCGCCTCTAACAACCAAGCCGAATACGAGGCTCTCATATTTGGCATTGAGTTGGCCTCCTTCTACGGAGCAACTAAGGTGGTGCTTTCGTGACTCCCAGCCTTGTTGTCAAACAAGTGAAGGGAGAATATAACACTCAAGATGTCACCCTTGCCAAGTATAGAGACCTGGTCCTAGATATGACGAAGAAAATGGAATTTTTCGAGCTCAAGCGTATAGGAAGGGAAGATAACCAAGTCGCAGACGTTCTCTCCAAACTAGCCACCATGGGACGCACTCTCCTTCCTGAGACCAACCCATATGTAGTTTATGCCGAGGAACCTGCTGTATGAAAGATTACAAGTCATGCTTCGGACGAGAAAGAGAGATGCCGGATCGATGACTACATCGAATACATTGAGAAGGAGAAACTCCCGTAAGATGATGCTCGAGCCAAGCTTATCAAGAAGAGGTCTCCAAGATTCGTGGTGATGAACTGGAGTCCTCTACCGAAGATCTTTCACGAAGCCCCCGCTAAGGTGTGTCTATCCCAAGGAAACCGAGAACCTCCCGGCGTAAGTACATGAAGGTGTTTGCGGCGGACACCCGGGGCCGTAACCTTAGCCGACAAAATCATATCGCTAGGGTACTACCGGCCAAACCTAAGGGAAGACGCGCACGCCTATGTTCAAAAATGTGACAAATGCCAAAGGTTCTCTCGACATTCCAAGACTACCCGCAATGAGCAAACACTTGTAATACCTACGTGGCCATTTGATATGTGGGGGATCGACCTCATTGGACCCTTCCCACCCGCCCGTGGTAATTGCAAGTACGTGATAGTAGCTGTTGATTACTTCTCCAAGTGGATAGAAGCCAAGGCATCGCCAAGATAACGGAAGAGAATGCGATCAACTTTGTTCATGACAACATCCGGTGCAGATTTGGCCTTCCACATACAATTGTTTCGACCATGGACTCCAATTCTCCACCGCATTTACAACAGAATTGGGAAGAGTCAAAGTACGCCATGCAAAATCTTCGCCAGCGTACCCCAAGGCAACGGCCAAGCGTAAGCCGCCAACAAGCGGTCCTAACCGCCCTCACCAAGAATCTTGAAGGTCGCGAGGGTAGATGGTTGGATCGAACTTCCCTAGCTTTATGGGTCGTTCGCACAACCACCCGGGGCCAACCTGGGAAACCCCATTCGCACTAACCTTCGGCTCTCGAGGCTACGGCACCAGCAGAGATGGCCATCCCTACAAGAAGGAACTCCCATTATGATGAGCAAGTCAACAAGGTCAATAGGCTCCTAGACTGGACCCGATAGATGAAAAACGACTAGCTGCGCAGATGAGGATGGTGAATTACAAGCAAAGGACCAAGGCATATCATGACAAGAGGGTCATCAAAAGAGTATTCCAAGTTGGCGATTGGGTACTTAGAAAGATCGAAGCCACTGGTCGGAAGGCGTAATGTAACAAGCTCTCCCCCAAATTGGGAAGGTCCCTATATCATCACTCAAGTCATCCGAGAAGGGACCTACAGATTGAGAACCAAGGAGGGAAAGGACCTCAAGCATCCGTGGCATTCCGACAACCTTAGAAAATATTATCACTAGTCTAGTTTATTTTGCAATAGATTAGCTCTTTATTTTCTGTCTCTTATTTTCGGTCTTTTGTTTTCTTTTTGTCTTTTTAGTTGATAGGATCACAGTTCTATGTAATCGCACTCGCTCTATGAAAGTAGTTTCTTCCAACATGCAAAGCAACTATCGCCTCTTCACCCCAAAGACAGAAGATGAGGACATTACCTCAGATTCTCCGATACACACAGCCAAGACCAAGGATCTTCCTTGGCCTCGATGGCTCACCAATGCCCAAGACCAAGGGTCCACCTCGCCTCGATGGCTTAACAATTGCCAAGACCAAGGATCCACCTGGCCTCGATGGCTTACAACCGCCAAGACCAAGGGTCCTCCTTGGCCTGATGGCTTAACACACTGCCAAGACCAAGGACCACCTTGGCCTCGATGGCTTACAACACACCCCGTCCAAGGGTCCACCTCGCGACTCAGCGGCCACCCAAGACCAAGGAACCTCCTCGGCCTCGACGGCTTACAACACATCCTGTCAAGGGTCCACCTTGACTCAGGATACCAAGCACCCAAGACCAAGGAACCTCCTCGCCTCGATGGCTTACAACCCTTCCAGTCAAGGGTCCACCTTGACTTAGGAGACTAACAGCCAAGACCGAGGACTTTCCTCGGCCTAATGGCTTGATAAACCTCCTACCATAAATCTACTCTGATTCAGGATTACAACATTCAAAGCCGAGGAAAACTTCCTCAGCCCAAATGAAGTACGAGTATAGTTACAGCCGAGGAATCTTTCCTCGGCCTAACCACTTGCTCCACAAGGAACAAGGGACCTTCCTCGGATCCCACCTTCCTAAGGCTAATGCATAGCATACCAAAATATAACCAAGTCAGTGAAGTGACAAGAATAACGAAAAAGGATTTTTCATTGATATTCAAATGGAATTACAGACCCTATTGTCTATTACAAAAAGCAAAAAAGGAAAAAAAGCTATCCTAAGATTGGAGCACATCATCAAAAGGCTTGTCCGGCCAGGTCTTGATGATAGCGCTGGGGAAGGAAGGACCGCTTTGATTAGTGGAGGCATTATTTTCTTCCCCGGTCCCTCCTTCCACCTCGGCCTCTAGGTCCTCGTGCTCGCCGGCGTCTTGGATCGCCTCCACCAGGTCTTTAATATTGCCGGGGACAACATGTGGCTTCCACACTTCCCCGCAAGCACGGGCATCCTCGCGCCCATCGGCTCCATGTTGCTCTCGTAATAAGGGACCAAATGATGGAGTGCCACGACCTCCTCAAAGATATTGATCCTCCGCAAATTAGCCGGGCAATCTTGTTGATGTCCGAACCAAGTGGAGGGATCAGCTAAAATGCTAAGGGGCCAAGTGTAGATAGCCATCCTCAAACATGGTCGGCTGTTTGCTGCGTCCACAGCCTCTCTGAAGGCCGAGCTAGCCATCATCAGCCCGGTTCTTTGAAAGCCGAGCTCTCCCTTGAACCGAGCACGGCCTCCTCCTCCCCTAGCTGGAAGGGTAGCTTCCAGTCCTCGGCACTTGGCCTCGCGCTTCATCGCCTCGTCCGAAGCTCGGCCTTATCAGCCTGCCTGGGCAAGCTCTTCATTTTGAGCCGGAGATGTTCCTCGGCTTTTGACCTTTCTTCCTCGGCCCTTTTACCTCGGCCTCAACCTTGGCCTTGGCCGCCGCAAGCTCAGCATCCTTGGCCTCTAAAAGTTTAGCCAAGGAAGACTTGTCTTTTTCGCTCTTTGCTCGAGCCGCCCGCCTCATTCACGCCTTGTCTTCTTCTTGGCCAAAGACATTCTCGTAAGCCGTGATCAAGCCAATCGAAAGATAAATCATCGTTAAGAAGACAAATCCAATATCAAAGACAATAACCCGTAAAGGGATCAACATTTACCTCGGCGATCAAGAGTCCTCGCGGCAAAGCACAAGATCCTCGTTAGGACCCTCTTTGCAAAGGGTTTCGTAAGCATCCTCGTCCATAGCCCTTTAGATAGGAGCTCGGCCCAATCTCACTAAGGGTCCCTCCTCGCCAACAGGGGGAGTCCCCTAAGACGAGGAATACCGAGGACATACTTTGCCAGCTCGTCGCCTCTTCAACAGTCTTGGTGATCAACGGTCAAGGAGGGGAGCATCAACATTAGGGGCCGCACCGACGCTTGCCCGTTTAGCCGCGCCTCGACGCCGGCACTTGGAGTTCTTTGGAGCCCGACCTCCTTTGGACGAGGCTAGCTTCCTGCTTGCCTCTTCCTGATCAACATGGAGGCTATGCCCCTCTACAGTTAATGGGTTGGTTTGATTATCGCCACGGTTCCTCGCATCCACTTCCCCGTGCAATTTAAGGGGAAGGGGTATGAGTCGATCTGAACATTAAGGATGAGAGGTTACGTGCATTAGCATCCTCCCTCCTTTCTCGTCAAGGCGGCTTTCTTGCTCAACCTCCTCTTCCTCTTCACGAGCTCTTGGGGACTAAGTCTCTCCATTGCAAGGGCGGCTTCTTCCTCATCTAAATCTGTAAAGACAAGGAAGAAATGGTCAAGTACGAGCAAGGAAATTCAAGGTCAAGTACGAGCAAAATAATATGACGCAAAATTACTAGTGTCCAAGATAAAATTTACGTCCAACAATGTTAGGTGCTCCAATACATTGGTCACGGGACGCTCATCATGGCACCTAATACAATCCTCGTGGAATACGAAGCCTGTATGTACCGTCCAATCATTGAAGCGACGCCCTCTTTTAACATTGACGAGGGGAGCCACCCCGTCCTCGTTCCCGCATCAATCCCGCCTGGATATAGAAATGATCCGAGGATTCAACTTGCTTCCAATCCAGACCCTACCCCGGCAAACTCTTCCGCACGCTTGATCAAATCTTTGGTCCACCCGTATTGTCGGACGGCAAAAGGAAGATGTTGGATCATCACAAGGAGACTCGAACTCCCAGGCTTGCGGCTCTCAACGCGGATAACGTGGTTATCCCCACTGAACTTTATCGACATGGGAAGAAGCAACTTAGGTTTCCTATTGGCACTCCTAATAACTACAAGCCATTGTTCCTTGATGACTTGGACAATGTAGAAGTGACTAAGGCTCCCATGGTCGGCTCATAGCCTAAACTACGGCAGAGGATGCATGAAGCTAACCAGAACCCTAGTACCATTGGCTCCTAGCATGGCCGGCACTGCCTTTACATCATCCAAAAACTCACAAATGAAGGGGTCTAGGGGAAGACGGAGTCCCTGTTGAAACTGTTTGAAATAAAAATGGACGTAGTCTTGTAAGTGCTCCAATTTGAGTTGGTAGCTTTTTCGTTAGGAAGTTAACGAAAGTTTTAACATTTCTAACATTTCTAACAAACCCTAACCTTTCTAACAAAGCAAGGGTATAGTGGGCATTGCCATTTAAAGATAAACAAGGAAAGGAATCCTAAAAAGCAAAAGAAATGGAAAAAACCCGAATTGGTAAGTTGAAAAACAGTTTCAGTTTGAATTTTAAAAAGATTATTCCTCCTGTCCAAAAGCCAAGATCGTAGTATGAACAAGGCACGCCGACGAACATATCCGCGCGGACATCTTTGTAAATTTCAGAGGATTATAAATTGAACCCTCCTCTCTCGCCTTTACATAACACAAATCACTCACAAAGAACGAAACTCTGGCGAATATAGAGAGAAAATGAAGGGGAATCCTTAGATTGCCACCATTTTCTCTCCAATCTTTCCCAAATCTCACTCACTCACAAACACTTCAAATCACTCTCATACCTACTCTCATACATACACCAATCCAAGCTCAAATCACCCTTTAGAGGAGGATTAGAGAGAAAACATAGAGGACTTCATTGTTATCTACTTGTTTTCTCTTTAACCAACTCAAATCATCAACCCTAAACACCCTTAAACACTCTCATATTCAAGCCTTAAACACTCTCACATTCAAGCCTTCAAACACAAAACACAAGGAAGAAAGGTATAACCTCCCTCTCCTTACCCTAAAATTCATCCATGCATGCATTTTCAAGCTACAAAATGTAGTTTATTCATCTTCTTGCTTTAGATCCAAGAAGATCACCATGGAAGTTCATCTCCATGGATGATCTTCTACAAGGATCTACATTATTTTCAAAGTGTTCTTACTTTCTTGCAAAGAAAACACATTTTCAAAACCCTAAAAATCATTTTCATACATCAAATCTCATTTTCAAAGGATAAAATTCCTCTTCCCAAGCAAATGAAGTGCTTAGTCCTAATGTACCCCAAGGATGGTTTGATATAGTTGATTCACCACTAAAATGTCAAGTGATCACTAATCAAAACCTAGGGAAATGGGGACAAGCATGGATGCAAAACCCCCTTTTTAATCATATTTTCTCTCTTGAGAAGTTGCTGTCCAGTAGCAATTTTCTCAGACCTCAGTCCATGGTCTAATTTTTTGGACATAGATAAACTTGGAATTTGGTGTTGACTACAAAATACTTTTTGTAGCCAACATCCAGATCTTTCCATAAATATTTTTATTTTATTTTTTGAGTGAGTAAAACTCCTTTTTTCAATTTTTTCTTTTAGAGGCCAGTTCATCAGCTTCTGGAAATCCAGATTTCATATCTGAGATTTCCAGAAGGTTTTGACCCCTCAAATTACTTCAAAAATGGAAAGTTCCTTTGTAGAAACCCTATTTAGGGTGTTTTAAGCAACTTTCATTCTCGGACTTTCCCCAGATTATGAGGTTTTGAAGCCTTTAAGTCCATTTCAAAGTCAAGAGTCAACTGCCTTTTTCATTCTGGCAGAATTGGTTTTCAACTTCCAAAAATCTTTTGAGTTACAAATCTTAACCCAAAAATCACCCAAAAAATCATGGGATCAGTTTAAAGCCTTAAAAAGAGTTCCCAATTTTTACTTACCTCAGTTTCAACTTATTTTGGCCAAAACACACACACACACACACACATATAACAAAGGATTTTGAATGTTTGGAAGACTCGTTTTTACGAGGCGTTCCGGGTGCACACTAACGTCCTTCCCGGCGCGTAACATGACCTCCGAACCTAAATCTCTGATCTCGGGCTTTTTTCAAAGTTTTGTCCCTTAAAACAAAATGGCGTGGCGACTCCGTTTTAATGATTTTCAAACAAAAGAAAAATCGGGTACATCACAGTGGCGACTCCGCTGGGGACTAACAAGTTTTATCTTTCAAAAAAAAAAAAGAAAAACTTTTGAGGGTCAAGCTTCCGTCTCAACATTTGAAAATCCTTTGTTTTGTGTGTGTTGACTTTTGCACGTTGTCGTGTTTGTTTTGGCCGCCTCGGGAAAAGTCAAAATATTGACTGTCGGAAATGAAGTCCCTAACCGTCGGAATTTTTGTGCTTATGTGCTTATGTGTTCATAAAATTTTCAAAAAAAAAATTCAAAAAAAAAATCATGCATCATGTCTTTTAAAACACATAAAAAATTTCTATTTTACTCAGAAAGAGAAGATAGATCGCTTGCACACTACGCGCACGCTTGACCGTACACCGCACACTACGCCCTTAACCCGGAAAATCCTTGTCGCGGTCCGTTTGGTCTTATTACGCCTCTCGGATGAGCACAGGGACTACCCAAACATCCCATGGAGCCTCGTGTCGACCATGCACCTGTCCGTGACACACTTTGTCCGAGACCCGCTGGTTTTTAGTCCGGTCCGTGTCATGCCCCGTGCCTCGTGTATAGACCTTTCCTTTCAAGCCTTTGTCGGCATACCGACTCAATATCTTTCGGGTCCCTAATCGCCGAAGCTCACGCCGGTTTTCCGCCGCAGACTTTGACCAAGATATTGACCGGCGCCTTGACTTCGGCTCGATCGGCACAAATTATACACCGACTCCCAAAGATGACACTGAGTCATCAAGGATTAACGGTTATTCCATGCCTAATTACGGCTTAACTGACGACAAGTCAAGATCAATTGCGGACATTTATCAGTCCAAATCATGCCGACTTTTTGTCGAGCCCTCGACACGATCTTGACTTTGACGTCGCCTTGTCCGTAATTTACATCGAACGCTCGTTAAGACTCGATTACCCGCCGCACTTTTAGGATCGTTTTTCTTTCGGTCGGTGGGACCCGCTTGCCCTATAGGACCCTCGCCCGGGCCTGTCCACCGGGAGGTCGAAATACAAAGTGGAATACGAGGGGCTTATAGACGTAGCGATGGGGCCCACCGATCCAGTGATCCGAGTAGTTCGCAAAAAAAAAGAAGAGCAATCTTTTCCAACCGATTAGGTTAATAAAACGTGTTTTAAGTAAACATGAACAAATAACTGCATGTTGCATGAGCCTTAAGCCCGAACACCAACCTGTTTCGCTTTCCGAGTCTGAACCACACCCTCAGTGCCTTCCACAGCAAGCAAAGTTTGGATCGAGACCCCGGGTCATCGTTTGTTCATCTCAGTAATTCCAAGTCGATACTTCGTCGGCTTTCCTCCTTCGCTTCAGTTCAAAGTTTCAGAATGGCCAACTCGTAGGAGAACGGTGGGGGACGCATAACTCCGCACCCTGAAAATCCGCAAAATGCCGAACAGTGGAATCAGATGGCTCAGATCAGCCGCTTATTGGAAAGTGTCGTAACCTGTGGGCTAACGATTGTTCGCCACCCTAATGGAACCTTTACGATTGATGCGGAGATTGGAGCTAATTACCCTCCCCGGACATGCCAACTACCATCAAATGCCCCGTTCCTTTCGTGTGGAACTACTAATGGGCCAAGCATCCCCTGCACTCTATCACTCACCCTCGCCTCTCGGCCGCATCGTATCGATCTTGGTCAACTTCCCCGGCGCCTCTCGCTTTCACCTTTGGGTTTCCAATCACGCTTCTGCCCACACTGAATGGGTCGGTTCGCTACTCGAAAACCTCGGTCACTGGCCCGGGCCATCGGGCCCGGGAATTGGTCAGCTTCGAAGTACATCTCAAATTTCCTACACTCGATACTCCTCAACAGTCCGATCTAGGTCAACTCCGCCCTGTGCTCTCTCGTGCCTCACCACTAGGATTGAATCCGCTGGCTTTCGCCCACGCCTTGGAAGGGTCGGGCTCACTACTTCACAAGATTAGCCCGGCTCGGATCATCATCTCGGAATGGGACAGCCCACTTCTCGTGCTCCATGGTTCTAGGGGGCCGCCTTGCTTCCTCCAATTCTCGAAGCACACTTGCCCCTACGATACCGCAAGATCACATGGGTCACCAGGCTTTTATCACCACTTCATCAGTTCACCGTATTCACAATATCCTCCAAGCTCTACCTTGCCCTCCAGGTTGGGAAGTCCGACAAGGTCAAATGCTCCTCATCAAATTCTCCACCCGGCCGTTACGCAAGCCGCTCCTGCTCATCAAGTACGGTATGCACATTGCCCTTGTAGTCACGTTCCCAATATGGTCAAGACACGTCCAATCCTATCGTTACGATGCCTCAAATCTCATATTTTCAGCAGCCTTTCTGGATCCGCACTCATCGCTCCCCGGTATCCACCCATTACGAGCCATATATCCTCATCTTCTAGCAACCGCCGTGCCTTGGCGAGGAGGGTTACGGTCACGATTTTAATGCTCAAAGTTGTCATACCTCCCACCAAAATACTTCCTACTATGGTTCCATTTGCGATGCCAATCTTGTGGCGGGGTCATGCAATTCCTAATGTTCCTATTGACTCATCCAAGGGATTATTGGTAGAACCAATTAAGAAGGAACAAGGAAAGCCTAGCAACGAGGGTATCGCGATCGCTCGACTCGGCCATCTCACCATACCAATCTTGTGTATCCGACACGAATGAGTCTTACGAAAGGTCAAATCTCGACGATTACATCGATGATTACATCAAAAGGGTTCGTGCACGTGAAAAACTACGAGTCCGAAAGCAGCCTCACCGCTATAAACCTTACCCTTCCAATACGGCTCCGACATCCGGTAAAGGAAAGAAGGCATTGTGTACAATTGACGGCCCCCAAAAGCAACCAAGAAATGGTGGTCCTTTAAGGCAACGAGAACGTTTTGATGATCTTGGGATGCCCACGGGCTTAATTTTCAAGGGCTTAGTAAGGGTAGGCCTTTTGGAGCCTCTCAAGGACTACCATCCAAGCGAGCTCAAATGCACCTCTCGACATGAGTAAGCACCGCGCCTTCCATGATCATTATGGCCACACGACCGACAACCGCATAGTCTTGAAGAGAGCGGTTCAAAGGTTAATCAAACAGGCAAGCTTGAGCGCCCCAACGGACCAAAACCGGCAAACCCCGTTCGTAATGGTGACCAAGTCAATGACCAAATCTCGAATCCCGAGGATTTGGGTGTTCCCTTAAGCAAAGTTTTAAATAGCTTGCTAGAGCAGGTCTCCTCGAACCCATGAGAAACTATCACCCCAAGGATCCCAAAATCCCTTTTGACACCACTAAGCATCAGGCTTTCCACCTGCATCACTGGCCATACGACCGACAACCGTACATACTTTGAGAAAGGCGATTCAGGGGATTAATTAAGAAGGGCAAACTCGAGCGCCTCTGATCTCAACCCCGCCAATGATTATTTCCCAAACAACGCGAATGTAAACATGATTGAATTTTATGATTCAAACTCGTAAATTCAATGTACTCGACAAGCCCGATGATTTAGTCGCAACAAATGTCGAGAATGGATGGTTTGACCGCAACAAGCATGCGCGCGCGGCAAAGCCGGATTTGGTGAAATGCTTTGAACTCTCGCCCTCCGATAAGTTTACGATCGACGCCAAGGTTAAATGGGATGATAATAATCCGATGGCAGATTTAGGCGTAGCAAGTAGTAAGGATACAAGAAATCCGATGATTAGGAAGGAAGAAGCTTAGTCCCGGCTTTGGAAAACGCCCATAAGATTCATGAAGAACAAATGACCCCGCTCATCAATGCTCTCCGCCGCCATGGAGTTCGTGTAATGCTGAGGCGAATGGTTCCCTCGGTCATGGTCGAAGATGAGACTTCGTAAACAAGTGATTTCAAATTCCTTCATCCTATAACTCTCCATCCCACGGCCCAACACCTCCCTCCATCCACATATGATCCCTTGCCAAGGACAATTCCTCTTCAGCCCTTTCCAAAGACTCATGCCATGAGGGCTCCATCGCCCTCGCCTCCTCGTAACGAGTTGGGCTCCATCACACCTGCTCCTCAATTTCAGCAATACCGCCAGCTTATGCTCCACTTCACATAATCAGCCAGCTTATGTGGCTATGTTTCTCAAGCCTCTACACCCACCCGAATGCGATCATGAGTTGCTAAAAGAAAATTCGGATGCCACAAGTTTTCCGTTGTCGTCTACGGACTTCTAGTGAATTCACCCGTCAGTTTCACCCGCCGCGTGCACGTGTTTCCTCTCTGATAAGAGTCTTGTTGCGAGTTCCAAAGAACTCGAATGTTCCCGATTGATCCCCATGTGGGCAATATTGATAGAGCAAGTGAAACAAATGCAGGAGAAGCTTCGATCTTATGATAAGTACTAGCACTCCTTTGACCCAAGATGTCGAACTGTGCAAAGAAATGATTCGCGTCGCGCAAAATTCAAGTGCCCGAAGTGAGAGAATCCGATAGGACAACCTCGCCCAGAGCACACTTGTCTAATGCCGCCTCCAAGCTTGAGAAAGGCCCGAAGACACACCGCCTACTATCACCCCTTTCACTCAAAAACAACCAGCCGCATCGCCGAATCCTCCCAAACAGAGCCCAATACCCTCAAGGTCCTCTCAGTTCACTTCCTTCCATCAATATGCTCAGCCGACAAAGTTCGTCCCCGTGACTTTTCCGACCCGTTTCTTTGGACAACTTGTGCTCGCCCCCGCCTCCATGGCCTCAAACTCCTCCACTCCCACCAAAGCATTACATGGGCACGTAATCGATCACCGCCTTGGCCTCGCAATGGAATCGAAGTTACCGTAAAGATGGAAAGCTCAAGCGTCTTGGCACCCAACAACAAAGAGTAGCTAGACTAGGGCGACCCATCCTTTAATATTAAAACAGCCTTTTTAGTCAACCTTCGTAGGTTCTAGTACTTTCTTCGTTCAATCAAGTCCTCCTTGGACATTGTAGTTAATCTTAAGTTTTCTATAAAAGAGTCTTTTTTCTTTTCTCGCTAGACTTGAGACATTATTTGCACACCTACATTACATTTAATGAAATGGTTTTATTTTAGATGATCACTCGCACGCTCAACAAATAATCTCTCGGAAATGATTAAGATTTTAATTAATTGGTGCGAGAAAGTCAACTAATGCCCTCCCTATACACTTTCCTCACCTCACAAAGGCCTCCATCAAGCCATACACTTTCCAAAATATATCCCCATCATCACCTTGATCAAGTCAACGAAGGCGGCAACATCAAGGGACAACAAAAGGTCACTCAAAGACGGAGATCAACCCCATATCGAAAAAAACAGGGGCTTGCCTCCGCCCCATGCATCAAGAAAGTTCAAGTAGAAGCTTGCCTTCGTCCTCAAGTGCTCAAAAAAAAAAAAAAACAAAAGCTTCAAAAAAAAAAAAACAAAAGCTTCAAAAAAAAAAAAAAAAAAAAAAAAAAAACGAAAGCTTCAAAAAAAAAAAAACAAAAGCTTCAAAAAAAAAAACAAAAGCTTCAAAAAAAAAAACAAAAGCTTAAAAAAAAAAAAACAAAAGCTTCAAAAAAATGAGGCCAAGGACCTAGCACCGCCGATCGAAGGTTTGACATATGGGCAAAATTAAAGCCCGAAGAACGGAAGTTGTCGACAACAAAGGAGCAGCTTAAAGCAACGGCAAAAACATATCATAAGCCCTTAAGCCGCATTCAAAATCTTTCTCCCGATAAAGGACGACGATCAAGAAGCAACGGAATCGCTCAAAATGACTTGTCAAGGAATCACCTCAAGGCCCGCACCTTATCATCCAAACTTCCTATCCGAGCCTTTCCACCAAAAGTACCACAAATGTTCATACCCCTTTTCTAAAGCCAAACACAGCTCAAGCCCGAACTACGGCGACCCGAGCTCCTCACAATGAGGGGAACGTAGGCAACCAAATGGTCCGGTCATAAACACATTCAAATCCCGTAAAATCCGGCCTCACCAATAGCCTCTCCTATACACGATCCCTCTTCACCATTCGCCAATCTTCGACTCTTGGTATCAGCCTGACTTTCTCCTCATGATTAATCAAAATGTTTGTTCATATCGAGATTAGGGGTTGAATAACCCGAACATTAATAAAGGGTTTTAAGCAATCTTGTGATCATTTTGAATAAAACATATTTTCGATGTCTCGACAAGTCTTCTTTTTCTACATTATAGGAAAAATAGAGCTAAACACTAATTTTCCGTCGCCGGGGCTTCCATACACTTTTACAAACCTTTCTAAACTTATGCTCTCTCAAAAGAGTCAAACCCAAAGCGAGTTCTTTTGTGCCTTCTGCCAAATGAGGCCATCAAATAATACAAATCGGGATTCATCCCCACTTTTCGAAAAAAATGCCCCCGCAGTATACATTCCTAAAATTGTCTTGCTTTTTACATTTTCTTCCGGTTGACTAATTGAATAAAAGAAAATAATAAAGTAAATATAGGAAAGGATGAAAGGTTGCCTCTTTTGCTTACATGATAATTCAAGAAGCGTTGGGTTCTTCACTGCTACAAGACGGGTCGGGTCTAAGCCGGTGCTCGCATCCCCCACAAGGCCTACCAAAGTTGAAGTTTCCTTCTCCAATTATGTCGCATTCACAATCATGAGACCGAGAGCTTTGCCAAGTTACTTCTTCCAAATCAAGACTTACAGCAAATACATCTCTTCGGACACCAAGGCTCCACCAAGCAAGATGTAGGATTCGATCGCTGGCATGCTGGTCCATGGCGGGCTAGTCAAAAGTGCAGCTCTTTTGATGTCCAAGGGCGAGTGACGGAATTTTAACCAAGACCGCATTAAATTCATCATATTTCTATGGCTAATATTGGAACTCTCGAGTCCATAAGACTCCTTGTGCACAATCAGCAGGAATGAGGATTTCGATGTTCATCCTCGGAAGATGTCTGCCAGGAATTTTGGTTTGACGATTGCCCTCAACCCCGATGGAACTTTCACTAGAGAAGAGGAAAAGGGATCCCCATCC